>JAVTVY010017065.1:0-63482 GCA_036873755.1 Hanleya hanleyi | reverse complement strand
GAGATACTCATTTCACCGAGGGATATCCCCATTTCGTCGTCAACAAATGATATGTCTGACATACCAACGGCTGCCTATATTCAAATATTCAAACCAAGTACTCATTAATGCTACAAAATTCAGCTAACTAGTCTTGAGAAAAAGTTAGTATTATCCTCTGTTTTATTTGATGTGACACGAGGCTATTTCTTTGACAGCAAATGATTGTTTTGCTCTGGCGCTGAACTTTTGTCGGAGAGAATTCCAACTTTCTCAAAGCAAATGTACAAAAGGGGTTGTCTTTGAAATTGTAGTTTAAGGGAGGCTTCCTGTACGTATGTCGCGGTCCATCAGCAAAATACTTTATTTGAATTTCGTTATATATTTTTTTTCAGTAGATATCGTCACAAGCGCGACGTTTTCAAATGTATAGCAAAAAGGATAGTGAAGAGACAAATTATGACAGAGAATCGAACGGAGGATGTTAATTGTCTTTTTTTTCAAGTTTAATTTCCATTTCTGTCATTTAGATTATTCTGGTAAGTACTGTTCACGTGAAGCAAATAATTTTCTGAAAATGTTACCCTTTAATCTACTGTATCAAAACTGTATAATATAACCACCAAACATGTCGACATGTGAACATTTTGGTGAACATGCATTGTGAAACGCATGCCCGCGTAGCGGGTCACTTCATCGATACTATGTATAACAAGACCTGTGAGCTCACATATTTCCTCTGCAATTAGACTTTATGGTACACCATTACTCACTATTCTAAAAATATTCCATGCGCAATAAATCATTTGCAATGTATTTTAATTGATCCATGGCACTATATACACTCGTTTTTAGCAAGAAATCTTACTTCCCAAGTATAGCTAATTTTTCAATATGTAGTAATGATTGTGATGAGTTTAGTCACAATACCGGCATAGAAACATCTATACATTCTCCGTCATTGATATATTGGATATATGTACCAGGTATAGTTAGTAAAATGACCGCAAGGACAAATAGGCTCAAACACGAGCAAACAATAATCAGTGACTAAGAATCCTAAAACGCAAATCACTTGAGTTCTATGGAATCACCATTTACCTGTTTAAAGATCGAAAAAAATCCAGTGAATGTAGAGATTTGGTTTTGGGATGGTGATGTTGACATTTAACATGCTGACCTTAAAATATGCTTAGATCTTCGAAGTCGAAAAGCAACTAAAGTTTATGGAATTTGACTTAGAAATAACTAAAGTTTATTGGAATTTGACTTAGAAACATGGCAGTGTGACTAACGTCACAGGACCTACGAAGTACAGTAGGCATTAGGACTCGAACGCGAACTGAACTCTTGGAAATCCCCACCCCCAGTTGAAATCCTGCCTATATTAAGATGGGCACCGTCCAAGTCAGAATCGCCAGTGATTTTCATCAAAAATCGCCAGAAATTTTCATCAAAAGTTGGTCAGCTCAGAACTTGTTGGTAACAGTCTCCTAATGCGCCTTTATTCCAAAATAAATAACACTCGCCGATTTAATTTTACAATTTTTTAATTAAAGGAAACAGATTGAATAATATAGGTTCAAAGAGTTACATCTCTTTAATGGTTTTCAGTGCCCTTGTACAGGATCAAAACAACTTTTTGAATCACATTATTTTCCCAACAATACAACAAATTTTTATATATAGTACTATAGTAGAAAGGTAGCATTTATGTAGTTATGCACAAGATAATAATGATTCTATGTCATTCTCCTGAGCATAACCGGTATGCTACATCACGTTGTTATCTAGATATATGAGACAACACATTTTGGGCATCGGCAATCTGATGAATGTACTATTCCGGTTTTCTTGTTTCACGTTATATTCTATGGCGGTTGATCAGTGATTTTCTTCATTGATAAACGTTAAACCACCTAGCTTTAACTAATTCTGCTAGGCTGTCTTCATTCAGACTGTACAGCCTACACAGTCCACAGAAAATACACCGCACATTCTTGTACTCCCAGCCTTATCCCATTTGATGGCAAGTTTATGGGGCTGTTTAATGTCTAAGCTAGGAAATGTTCCAGGGTGGTGGACAGGCATGCAATAATATACTATATCTGCTATACAGGACACCGACCACTGTAACTTGATGTGACAAGCAGCAGAGTAGAAACCGGCCTTATCTCACTGGGCTTGGATATAAATCACTGTTAAAAACCACAAGGCTGGGATGGAGCCTCTCTCTGTGTTTGTTCCAAGGACAAGCCTTAATGACTTTTAAATCCACTGATAAGGAGGTCCCAAGGCTTCATGGTCATAAAAGGAACATGATACTGTTAAAGGCCACATGGATGGTATGCATTTATAACAATATACTGAAGTGTTAATTATAAATCTAATTTTAATCAGAATTATTTCAGATCAGAACTTGCTGGTAACATTTGCCCTAATGCACGTTCATGCCAAAAATCAAGGTTCTAATGTCAACGGTTCTCCTTATTTTGCCGACGAAAGGATTCGGATGGACTGACTCACTCACTCATTACCGGACAATTTGCGATCTGTAGCCTACTTCGTAGGAATAAATGAATAACACACCAGTAAAGCTTCAAGATATTTGTTGAATCCAACGATTGATATATATCACGCATTATTAGATTTAGTTTGGGGATTTTGTAACCTTGATCTTTGAATTATTGTCCTTGAATAGCCTGAAGTGAAATTACCTAATATACTGTATGCTTTCAAGAAAATTATCTGCAATAAAAGAGGCAGCCATTCTATATCCCCAGATCAGGATCTAGGTGGGGAATAATAACATACTTATCCGGCATTATATCTGTTAAACAAAACTGTGAAATTTTGAGACGTTTTGATAATAATACCCCAAGATAGAGTACATACAATTTATTATCCGTTTAGGAGGCCTATGATCGTTCTCTTTGATCTAAAAGATAAACAGCTCTCTTAAGATTATATGGATATCACCCCTGTAAAGTTTCGAGATGTTTGCTGACCCATAACTCAAATTACATGCTGAGTAATGGTAAATGCAGTTTGGGGATTCTGTGACTATGCAATTTAACCTACTGACCTGGATATCAATGTTGTGAGAGCTACTTTTGAGTGATACCTTCTGTTCAGTGAAAGTTTGGAGTGAATTGATTGTATGTTTTCTAATTTATCGTGGTAAAACAAATTCAGCACACACATATAACAACACAGACCTCAATTCTATATTCCCGACCCGAGTCCGGCAGAGAATAACAAGCATGCCAATGTTACCCTCACATACCGTGTCACGATCGTCCCCTGCAATAACCATGTCACCGAGTGATATCCCCAACTCATCGTCAACAAATGATGCACCGAACAAACAATTTTGTGCCTGAAAAATGCAACCATCCTGTAAGTCATTTAAACACTGAATCACGATATCTGTAAAGTAACGCTAGCATCATATGCTTTATGCAGGTTATGCAGGCATTATTCTCATTCGGTCTAACAAAATTGGGCTATTGCCGTCCGCTGAGGCTACTTCATGCGTGTACGATATGATCTTTCCGAATATATGAGATTGATAGGTTGGCTAAGAACAATCACAAAGTGCGTGAATGAGTTCTGCACAAGAACAATGATGTGATTATGATGTGGAACAATGGCATCCGTTTCAGTATATAATCGGTTATTTGGCCGCCAAAAAGTTTAGCACATTTGTCAACTTGATTTCAACATATGCATATAAATATTCCACATTTATAAAATGATCTTTCATTCATATGTGCAAAAAACTTTTCCGTATATATGTTTATAATTTTTACATAAGCTAAATAAAAGTTTCTCAACGTAAAACTTTTGCTGCACATGTTTATAAAATTATTCATCACTGAGCACATGTGTTTGCTTATCCATGCATGATCCGATCGCTCCCGTAAAGCCTTCGTGCCCGCGCTGTAGCTCGAAGTTTTAACAGATCGTTAGCGAGATTCCGACGTTTTGCCTCCATCGGGGAACAAGAGCCCAAGGGGCTTCAATATACGCCCGTATATCTGAATTTATATTGGTTCAAATTTCAAGGATGTTTAATAGCCTTGATTACAATTGATCTAGCAATCCAGAGAAAGGTCTACAATTTTTTTGCTTATGAGAATGTAACATATCACATCTTATATTGAATGATAAACTAAAATGAGCTTAACTCTTGGTAACTAGTTGACCTTGAAGCAAGAGCTGAGAGCTCACATATCCCACACTGAAATCGACAATAGTCAAACACAAGAAAATAGTAGTTTTCCTGCAAATGGATTCCTTTCAGACGAGAGAATTTTTCATGTAGGAAGAAGAAACTGATGAAGCAAATCTTTGTTCTGGAGTTAATAAACAGGTGTGAAGTTCATAAAGGACTCCTCCCCCCGTTAAATTAGTAAATGTATGGTTTTTATTTCACAACAGTTTAACTAAATGAAGCGTTTCAAACATGGGAGACAACCCCACAGGACAATACCATATAAATGCAGGGGAAAGAACTTCGAATATTCCAACAATATTCCTACACATTTAGTCAGCTAAGCTTGATTCAGTTTTGGGGGACTGCGACCTAGACCTTTGACAAATTGATCTCATATGTATGGCTCCACTTTGCCATGCGAGTGAGGTATATTCAAAGTTTGGTACCAATCCATACCTTGAAACTAAAGCTATCGCATGGACAACAAATGTTAATGGATCAGTGGACAGAACGCAACATCGCATTACACGACCTCATCTTCGATAGGCATATGAAAATGTGACTTTTAATGATTTCTTGATTTTGGGGTCACAGTGACCTTGCCTTTGACCTTGACCTCAATTTTGGCACACAATACATCGTCTTCCCTCAATCTATCAATGCACACCAAAAATCTGATTTTTAATGATTTCCTGATTTTGGGGTCACAGTGACCTTGACCTTTGACCATGACCTACATTTTGGTATGTGACACATTGTGTCCCCCTAATGTATCTACTGACACAAAAAAATGTTATTTTTAATAATTTCCTAATTTTGGGGTCAGTGACCTTTGACATTCGACCTAATTTTTGGTATGCATCACTTCATTTCCGCCTATTGAATCCACTCACAAAAAATTAGAAATTTTTAACGATTTCCTGATTTTTCAACCACACTGACCTTTGACCTCTGACCTTGACCTACATTTAATATGCAACACATCGTTCCCCCCAAGGGCATCCACTCACCAAAAATTAGAACTGTAGATGGAAAACTGTCAATGATCAATGATTTCCTGATTTTAGACAACAGTGACCTTTGACCTCTGACCTCGACCTCAATTTTGGTACGCGACACATCGTCTCCACCTGGCGTATCCACTCACAAAAAATTGCAACTGTGGCTAGAAAACGTTCACAGATGTAGACCGGACACGAACACTTCAGTGATTTCCTGTTTTTTAGGGCAGTGACCTTTGACCTGTGACCTCGACCTTCATTTTGGTACGCGACACATCGTCTCCCCGTAGGGTATCCACTCACCAAAAATTGGAGCTGTGGATAGGAAACTGTCCCAGATATAGACCGGACACGAGAACCGGACAGATGGACAGACGGACAGACGGACGGAAACCGCCATCACATTATACGTCCGCCTTTTGGGCGGGCGTATAAAAACTAGAGCTGCTACACTTAAACAGACTCATTTCGAAACAAAATGAGTACAGAAATAAGCGGGCGGAGGGGCGGTCGTTTGCACCCACATATCAGCACAGTGAGTGGATTGACAATGGAGGCGATCAACCTCGTTCCTTCCTTTGAAGCTTCACGAGAAATGGAGAAAAGTGGCAAATTTATAATGACCGCTCATCGACAATTCGACTGCTTCATTGTCATACGCGAGGTTGATCAGTGTGCACTACTTATGACAATAGGGTGTTTTCCATTAATGATCTTGCATCACTTGACGATTTAGCTAAAATCGTGAATGGTGACGCAAATGGGTCGTCTTACTACTAACAAAAATCACAAAATAGGACATGTGTCAGGTCAAACAGGGTCACTGTATAAGTTTTAATGTGTTGGGTTACTAAGTTATTGGCTTGTATACTTAGAATTCAAAATTGATCGTCGCTGTATAGCTGAAATATTGTTGAACGCCAAATTAAGAATTTACTCTCTCTCTCTCTCGCTCTCTCTCTCTCTGGATGTTAAACATGTTGGATGAGTTAAATGGCCTGCTATTTCAACCGTCAAATGACTTTCAGCCTGACCAGCAGCTGATCGGTTTGGGGCCTGGACATCTGGTATCCATATTCACTAACTACGTATCTCTTTGAATTTAATGTCACTCCCGCCCCCAAAGGCCGTAAAATTTTAAAGTTTACACATAGCAACATTACACCGAAGCATTAGAATCTTTTAAGCAAGGTCTTTATAGGAAATATAGAATTTACGGTATACTATGCAGGCTATCACCAAAGCTAAAACTGACAACAAACAAAGGCTGGCAGATTACATCGCAGAGGCTGGTCCATTCCAAACCTCATTCTCACGAGAATACGCGCATACTAATCAAGTGATCAAACCAGGAAGCGGAGTACATGTAGAAGTTTTAGAGTACAATGTTACCAATACTAGCAAGAATAAAGTATCGGTAGGCCTATATGGAGACAACAACAAAAATCGTCCTGGATCAAAACATCAAAATTAAATCGAAGTCCTGAAAAAATGGCTTAAATGGGTTAAAGAGAGGAGCGGTACATTCTTGTCTAATAAACATTGTTTTCCTTTTACATGTTTACTCTGATATTGATGGTGTTGGTAACAACGAGACGGCTGGAACGGGTACATTAAAACATGTATATTCCTACGAAGTAGGCTACAGATCGCAAATTGTCCGGTAATGAGTGAGTCCATCCGAATCCTTTCGTCGGCAAAATAAGCAGAACCGTTGACATTAGAATCTTGATTTTTGGCATGAACGTCCATTAGGGCATTGTTACCAGCAAGTTCTGATCTGAAATAATTCTGATTAAAATTAGATTTATAATTAACAATATGTCCCTGTAAGGGCTATGGCTGTTTTCACCATCATCTTCTGCATTAAAGAGCGATGAAGGCAAAGTCCTATTAAGATATCATGTTGCCTCTATCACACTTAGGCAGCCATAACACAGGGCTCAAGTGTAGGTCTTAATCAGCACAACTGACAGTTTACAAATTTATGACTCGCTTCTGGCAGAAGTATGGGCTAGTGGCTGGTATTGCTGGGCAGGTCAGTTTACACAGCACAGATGTAGACCTATTTGTTCCAGTGATCATGTATGAGATTGCCAGGACTGAGGAGTCCTACAGTTAGCCCTATGGGGGTTTCATCCCCTCAAACAATCAGCGCTGTTTCCATAACGAAGCTGAGGTGGTTTAACGTTTATCAATGCAGAAAATCACCGATCAACCGCCATAGAATATAATGTGAAACAAGAAAACCGGAATAGTACATTCATCAGATTGTCGATGCCCAAAATGTGTCGTCTCATATATCTAGATAACAACGTGATGTAGAGACGCTATTTATTCGTCTTTGTACCGGTTATGCTCAGGAGAATGACATAGAATCACTATTATCTTGTGCATAGAAGGTGTTGGTCTTGAGTTGAATTACCGTAAACTAAATAAATGCTACCTTTCTACTATAGTACTATATATAAAAAATTGTTGTATTGTTGGGAAAATAATGTGATTCAAAAAGTTGTTTTGATCCTGTACAAGGGCACTGAAAACCATTAAAGAGATGTAAATGTATTTTCACATGTAAAGCTTGAAATCTACTGAACCTATATTATTCAATCTGTTTCCTTTAATTAAAAAATTGTAAAATTAAATCGGCGATCGTTATTTATTTTGGAATGAAGGCGCATTAGGAGACTTACCAACAAGTTCTGAGCTGACCTACTTTTGATGAAAATTTCTGGTGATTTTTGATGAAAATCACTGGCGATTCTGACTTGGGACGTGTCCATCTTAATATAGGCAGGATTTCAACTGGGGGTGGGGATTTCCAAGAGTTCAGTTCGCGTTCGAGTCCTAATGCCTACTGTACTTCGTAGGTCCTGTGACGTTAGTCACACTGTCATGTATAATAACTGTCAAATAACATTTCGCTTACGCTTGGAGCACAATCTGCTACATCGTCCATGACTTTGTGACTGACGGGTATCCCCGTTTCCTTCCCATCATCATTGTCGGACTGAGGAAAGAAAATCAAAGATTTGCTTTACAAATTCTTTCATAGTTCCGATTAGTTCATAAATAAAGGATTTAATTATAAGAAAAATAAATATATTTCTTCGAAACTGAAATTTCGAACTACTGAAACATCACCGGTTCTGGCGCGAATCACGACTTAGGGAAATAATCCCACATTTTCACAATATTTTCAGATGTACTCTGAATGCTTACTGTCGACGAATGAAAAAACTATACTTTGGAGTAAATTTCACATGATCATGATTGACGTAATTACTTTGTGACAGATCATGGATAATATATTTGAAATGACCTTGAAAAGGTTGTTCGTTTGGAATATTTGACTAATATTACATGATTCCTACGAAGTAGGCTCTCATTTGCAAATTGTCCCGTAATGAGTGAGTGAGTGAGTGAGTGAGTCATTGAATGAGTCAGTCCATCTGAATCCTTTCTCCGGCAAAATATGGAGAACCGTTGGCATTAGAACCTTCGATTTTTGACATGAACGTGCATTAAGGGACTGTTGCCAGTAAATTCTGACCTGACCTACTTTTGATGAAAATTTGGCCTACTTAGGTGACCTTCATACCTCAATATTGGCAAAAACATGTCATAATGCCTCCTGAGACCATGGAATTACGCTTAATCATAGTCAATGTCAGGGTGGCCTGACCTAAGCTACTGGTCAGTCTTAGGTCAAGGTACACACTGAAATCATATCAAGTCCTACGTCTTAGGTCCTGTGACGTCAGTCACGCTGTCATGTTCCTTCGAAGTGGGCTCTCATTTGGAAGTTCTTCATCCGAACCCTTTCGTCGGCAAAATAAGGAGAACCGTTGATATTAGAACTTTGATTTTTGGCATGAACGTGCATTAGGGGACTGTTACCAGCAACTTCTGAGCTGACCTACTTTTGGATAAAATTTGACATACTTAGGTGACATATAACATCATCTTCCTCACCCTACTTCGTAGGTCCTTTGACGTTAGTCACACTCACCATGTTTTAAACTGGAATTTCAAATTTCTTCTTTTATGAGAACGAATGTGTTATCTTGAATAGTGAAACGGGATTAGCATCCTCAAGATATCATTGTAATGTGTAACAAAATGTATGATAACGTAATTAGGGAGTAGCGGTACTCGAAAAACTATCAGCGCTAGACCCCAAGATGCTCTCATTCGAAATATAGAATAATATATCAGTTGAAAAAATTTACCAGTTGATCGCCAAATTTCATGTCGCCCATATCCATGTCGCCGAGGGAAATTCCCATTTCAGTTTCACTGTCCGAGGTATTCGGTTCATCAACATCTGTCTGAAAAGTCATACAGAGTTATAAGGCAAGATCATCTGGTACACGTATGTCAGTATAAACTGTACGAGCATGCGTGTTTGTCATTTGAGAAAATAATATTAGAGCAAGTATATTTTGAGTAGATACTTCATTAAAGATTTTATTTCCTTAGCCTTGGTGCGATTGTGAATGCATGGGTCTGCACTGGCTGTTCCAGTCTAACGTGACCATTGTGAGCACCATGATTATTAACTCTACCAGGCCTATGTGAGGGTCCCCACCCCCTACCAAACTTTCTACGCTATCTCCGGAACGACAAAAAATGGAGAGCTGAAACTCCGTGACTTCATATTTTATCATATTGGGGTAATTTTGAGCCTATTTGCATAGCACCGCGAGCAGAAGATCATGGGCCAATTCAAGATGGCGGCCACATGGGGCCCAAGAAAATTGATTTTTCCGTCATCTTTCATTTTCTGCTTGTCCGCGATGAAAAGTGGGCTAAACGATTTTATTTCACATCACATTAATATTTACTAATTTATCATGCAATTTTTGGGGAGAAATTTCAGAAATAGAAACAATCGGAAAATCTGACCGAAAAATCGACCAAAATGCCGTTTTGAAATGTCACTGTGACGTCATCAAAGCGGACATCTTGAATTTTTTTTCCTGGTAGAGATTGATTGACCCAAGGGTATAGTGTGATAAGTTTCAGCCCTGTAGCTCAAGGGGTAAGAAGAATAATTAGGTGGGGCGGGGGGTCATTTCGTATCTCCCCCCAACCCCGGCCAGGCCTGGACAGGTTCCAAATCCCTATGAGCGAATATCCTACTTATATTGCCAAAAAGGTTCCTTCATACAATAACAATAAAACATCAGTTCGGATGATATTTAGAGTTGTGTTGGAAAAAATATTTTTTTGTGTTTTCATTCCAGCACACTTCTTTGCGGTAATACACGAAATACTAGTAATAGGAATTGATGGTATGCACATTTTGTGATTTGGAAATGATAAGGCAGTGAATATTTTCTGTTACGAACGTTCAGTAAAGTAACATAAGAAACGAAAAACTGGTAAACTGGATATTAAAAGCTAAAGGAGCCAAATGCAACAAACTTGCACAGTAATATTGATGAGTTATTTGAGAAGCATTGTGCCTTATGACACTTCTACCTCGTCCACCTCATTACTTTGCCATTATCCCATTATTCCTACGAAGTAGGCTACAGATCGCAAATTGTCCGGTAATGAGTGAGTGAGTGAGTCAGTCCATCCGAATCCTTTCGTCGGCAAAATAAGGAGAACCGTTAACATTAGAACCTTGATTTTTGGCATGAACGTGCATTAGGGCATTGTTACCAGCAAGTTCTGAGCTGATCGAATTCTGATGAAAATTTAATTTATAATTAATTTTTTATTATTTATTGATGACTCGAGTGCACTGTCATGCCCATCGGGAACCCTTGACTGTACGCTTGACTGTGATTTTTAAGCGCCTGGGACTAACTTCGGCCGCCCAGCACTAAAGCAAAAAAAAAAAAAAAAAAAATTATGCGCCCAGCACTCGAAAATATCAGTAACTTTAATGGTACTTGCCAAAATATGTCGGCATTATACGTTTCCAGGTAGCTCCGCCATGTTTTCCCTAATAGTCCACGCCACGCTTCCCGAGCTGTATATGCCACGATGCATGAAGGAAGCAAATCATTTTATCGGAGAATGGAGGTTGTTATTTCGTCTGCTGCGAAGTTTTACCGAGCCACGAGTATCATTTTACATGTACATGTATTTTATAAATCATTGTCAGAAGCGCCAAGCAACTTTGAAAAACTTCTTCTCACAGAAGCGTCAGGGTATTTGTTGGCTTTCGGTGGTCGTTGTTGTTGTTCTAAGACGTCAGCTTCCAAAATATATTTTAATTATATCTATATTAAAAGCACACATGCATGTGTGCGCTCGCTCGTACGTCGTAATCAGTCTATTAGATCTACATGTACTATGAGATATCTATAATATGGCTAGTTGAACAGTACACTTGAATCTAGTATTAAACTGGAGATTCTGGAGTAATCTATTTTTAGCCTCACTGTAATGTTGACACACATGCCGAGAAAACAGGGCTTGGATTCAAGATAGACCCCTAATCACATGTGGTGGTATCCATTTACAGAGCGCGTGGCGGTGGTATAAAAATACACCATATTAAGGCGACCCTATTCCGATGAAGACTGATACCCTGGCCTGAGCCAGAAACACATGGCCCTATCAAGCTGAACTTTTAAGGTCAAATCTTCAGATTCTAAAACATAGGCCTACAATTTAGTAATAGTTAAATAACCTTCAACCACTCTTCCTGCTTTCTTATTCCGATCATGTGAGGCTGGACTATTTTCAATGTGATCATCGGGGCATGTGTGGATTTTGTCACATTTGCGAATCACAGAACAACAATATGCGATTTGATATTTAGAAGACGGAGTAATATCTGTACCTATTACGATATTACTCCCATTACAAAATGAGATTAAAAAAAAATTAGAACACAGATTTTATAATTACCTATCATTGGGTATCAGTGAAAAGGAATACGGTAAGGACAAGTATGTTAAAATAAAAATGTGAGGCTCTGTTTTGTAATATTAATTTTAGCTTACGGAACTCGAACATGAAGTTAACGTAGTATAGAAAATAATATTAGCATCATCCTTGAAATAGTACAAATGTGTTCGAACAGACACCCTATATGTATCCTATCACTGCAGCATTTTGCCGTTATAATATAACCATCATATATGTTGCTGGTATTACCGTTAGTATTAGCACAACTGTGCTCCTTTATATGTTGCTTGTATGTTGGATTTATCTAAAGTTGTGCAATAATGATTGTTTGACTGATTGATTATAGTATAAGATGGACAGCATTTCTTCCACTCTGCATATAGGCCTACGGGGGGGGGGGGGCAGAAACGTTATTGTACCGTACTAAAAGTACACACTGCTCCCCACCCGTCATGCACACTTCTGGTATTTTTATATATATAACAGTAATTTGCACACTTATTGGCTTCAGTCTTTCATTCTTGATCTTCACATTTTCATCATCATCTTCCCACCCATATCGTTGAGGTGGTCTTCGCTCGCTTCGTGTAGGCCGCATGGTTTAATATTGAAAGACTACAAAACCGTTACGAATAGGATCTCCAAAGCAAAGTTCATCAGATTGTCTTCGGATGTTAAATTACAAAATACATGTGTAGGCCCAGTTAGGACGCAAATACTCCGCTGACGGTGATGCAGGCCTAGAGCACATGTTAGAATTGTTGGTCCAGTTTTTCTGAGCGAGGGTAACACTGGATATTTGATCCGAGGCAGTTTTGTATCAAAACAGCTGTGAGGGCTAAATTTAGGGAGACGGGCTTCCGAGTCACCACGTTTATTGAAATATAATTCGGGTAGCTGCTGATAAGCGTGGCCGGCCAAACCAAGCCCCAGCCCTATAGGTTTTCTCGGCATGATTCCGATGGTATCCGTTTTCACTCCATTTGCTGGTCTTGGAATTCCGTTGAAGGCATATTATACTGCACGTTTTATATATCCAGCCTATACAACATTGCATAATTTCTTCAGTTCAGTCATTAGTTAAAAAATGTTCTACCTCAAAAAGAAATAAAAATTACTGGATTTTATGAGAGAAATTACTAAATTTAAACACAACAATGACCCTATTATCTGTTATTACTGAAGAGATCAATAATAAGATCATCGTTGTGTTTTAAATTCAGTAACCTATAACCAGTTGTTTATTTTTTTCGTGTGTGCTTTATTGTTCATTGATTATTACTATGTACTCTCTTCAGATGAGGTACCTTGAAGTTGAATGCCAAATAAATATATCCATGGAGAATGGCTCTCTTTTGATTTTTGAATTCTAACAAATCTCTGATCTTGACCGTTCTCACTTCAAATTTGTGTTTCTTTTCCAGTTTCCGGTCTTATTTTGGGACTTGAAACATTTACTTCTCAACTGCTCTGACAGAGCACCATTCCCTACGCTAATTTGAGAAAAAATCTCCTAATGCCGAGAAGAGGGGGGGGGGGGTGCCCCGCTCTCTCGGACTCTCCTCCCAACACCTCGTGCTGTACTGCTGGGCTGATCAGTGCCCATGGTAATAGAAACTGAGGGCGATAATAGTTGCTATGCTAACGACTCACCAGCGATGACATCTGGAAAAGTTAATAGTTCCCACTGTCAATTTAGAGATGCTATATAAATTCTCTCATGGTAGCACACAGGGCCCCCAAGTCATCTCTCGAGTACACACTTAAATTATATCAAACCCTATTTCGTAGGTCCTGTGACGTTAGTCACACTGCCATGTTAAAATATACGCCACATATGTATATTTCGTAGGACAGGGAATACTAAAAGTGGCTGTGGAACATAAACGCGTTTCGATAAGAGCAAATGGGTTCGGATAAACGAAACATTTATGACATCGTAAGCGATATTGAAAGCGTTTCGTTTCCTATAATCGTTTAAAACGCGTTCCCATTTCGTTCCGTTCGCGTTTCCTTAGGTCATACTAAACAAAAATAAGCGGACACCGAACGCTTTTACCCCTGTATATGGGTAAGACGAATATAACTTACCAGTAGTCGCCTGAGGAGTATGGCTCACCGCACACGTGGACGCTCAGATGATGGACAACGCCTCTCTGAAATATTGACTGGAAACCCACTGAAACACGGTAAGTAAAACAGTGAAAAAGAATTTAGAAATCTTGGTTGTAATAATAATAATAATAAGTATTTGAAAATGTGAGAAAATCCGGGTGCCAAAATTACACATTACATAATGTGGAAATAATACAAATAGAATATTCTTACATTATCAAGAAATATTTGGTTAAACATTGTGGGTTACTCAATCCAACCCAAGTATATCGGGTCAAAATTCTTTCCGACCCAAGAATGTTAGGTCGCAGTGATTTTTGGTCAAAATAGCACTGGGTGCGTCAAGTCAATACCCAAAATATTTGGTCAATAATGATCGACTTGCTTTGGTCTATTCGATCAAATTATTCTAACACTGCACCAAATTCACTGAAGATGAGAAATTACACTGTAAAAATATTTCTTATAAGCTTAGGACTCACCTATATATTCTTCGTCTCTCTCCATTTTGACAGCGGTACACACCTGCCATAATTTAGGATTCTAGAACGAAACGATATTGATTATAGCAACAGAACTGGACTGAAATTAACCAGAGCTTAATTGCAACATATTATAATCTTATACGACATTCGAGCTTATTCCTTTGTATTCTGTTGGGAGATGAGATTTACCTGTATGTATCACCGCATTTCATAAGATGCAATTCAAAAATCATATATGGTACATGTATGTAAATTCGCAAAGTAAATTCTGCTATTTAAATTACAGTACAAATATCTTCCATATAAAACAGGTTAGGACCAACCGTCACAGTTCGGTATATCAATATCTGATAATACCACGATCGGTTGCACTTTTAATGATAAATTGATAGTTGGAATATGACACTAATATCTATTCGCATCTCTGAAAAAAACATTGGCGAGTTTACATTCAGGGTTTTGCATAAATTAATTTATTTCGAAAAAACCTCAAACGTGCAAGTTTTGCTACTTTCCCGGTGTATTTTCTTTGAAAACTTGCTACCAATAATTAATCAGTAACATGAAAATATGCGTCAAATAATAAAACTTCATTTCAGGATCGTACTTTTAGAAATTTCGTTAAATCAAAAATCTCACAGTTCGGCAGAAAACATGATTTTGTGAATAACTTCTACAAAACAATTTTGCCGATGATGAAATTCTTAAATGCATAGTTTGGTCAGTATAGGTGCAAGCATTCCATGCGAGAAAATGGAAATAAAAATAGAACTTTTACCAGAATCCACGCATAGTCACTTTTTAGCTAAAAGTGAATTTTCAGGAAATGTTTTGCATATTATAGAATTCTAACTATCTCAGGATTTGTAGCGGAATTATACGGATATTTTTTCGCCAAAAAGATTCATTTCACTACCGGAATCATGAAATATTCGTTAAAAAACGCATGTATGGGACGGTATGGGTTGACCCTAACCTGTAAAATGATTATTCTTGAGCTGTAAAACCATCAATATCTTAAATAAGGAATATTTAGGTGAAATTGTGTTTCCAGTTATGTATTCCGGGCTTACCTGAACGAGTACATCATGCGACAGGGTCACGTTTAGGGTGTATACGTCATCATTTCTCTGTATAGATGCTGACTGGCTTGAGATGAAAAGTAACACCAGAGAAAACAATCCCAAATTGTAGCCTTTTGTACTCATCGTTCCAAGCAGTGCACAAGTAGAAAGTGAAGTTGATTAGATGAGTGGTAATGGTATATTACGTGTGAGGGTGCTCTTTTATATATTTACTGAGTTCCGACTTATCAATGATATGTATTGAGGTTGTTTGTTACATGATATGCTTCTCCGTCTGTCAAATCGTTCCTCTGTCTGACGTCACCACTTCGCACAAAGACAACTGGATGACTGCACCTCTGTTGTCGGCTAATCAGAACACGGCTTGTTGTAAGCGATATATAGAGGTCAGGCGAAAATGAAAATATTTCATTTTCGTTTTCCCCTTGTCCTTCGCACAAAGACAATTGGACTACACCTCTGCTGTCGGCTAGTTAGAACACGTATCCGGCTCAGTGCTTCCAAATGGTGTAGAAACGTAATACCCGAGACGGCTCGTCTAACAGACACCGAACACTCTGGTAAGTATTTCTCACACATTGAATCTGATCTGTTTATATTCTTGTAAGCGATATAGAGAGGTCAGACATCTACAAATATTTCATTTTCGTTTTCCTCTTGTCCTTGGCATTGACTATTTCTAATTTCTAACATGATTATTTCCATGAAACATCTTACGATTAGAGTTTTTTTCTTCAAATTTTGTGATGTTCCAAGACAGACTATCATGGTTTAAAGCCTACACTTTCACCATGACCGTACTACACTAATGTGTTTTGTTCAGGCTAGGCGATTAAGGTAGTGAAGTAGACCTCAGATACATGTTCTAATACATTTCAATTAGGGATAAATTCAATTTTGAAAGAATAATCCAATCTTTGGTATTTTGAAATCATGTGTTCATTGCTAAACAATTTTGCCAAATTTTATTTGAATATGAATAAAATTTGCAGCCATGGCAACCATCTCGATTTGATACAAATAACATGGGAATAGATACCTTGGGGCTGTGTCAATTCAAATTTTTGCGTTTGACATGACAAATTTCAGAGTGCAACCATTTTTATTTTGTGATATATTGGGCAAGCCCCATAGGATATATTTGCTGGTCATTGCTACATAATTTATACTTAGTAGTTCGTCTGAGGAAAGCGGAATGATAAAAAAATGTATCTATGAACGGAAAATTATTAGGTAAAACGTGTCTTATATTAAGGCATGTTAGGCCAAAAAAACGGATAATTCCGGGTTCACAACAGTTACAGATTACTTCAATGTTTCTTCACTACAATATGGCTATACTCATTTCCCCCATTTGCCGCTAATGAAGATGTTTACAGCTTTGCAGCTTAAACATATTGTCTTTGTATTCCGAAAATGACCCTCAACAAGAGGCGAAGATTTGCTTTCCTAATTGATTATGCTTGCACCAATATGCATTCTGTGGGTTCTTCCTTATATTACTTGTTGTTTGCTGCGCTTTTGGCAGACACTTTGGCATTTTTCAAGTCAGTTTATATATTAATGTAACTGATTATTGTTCATTAATAGAGGAGTCGTTCATGAAAATATTTATGGTAACTGTACTGTCTGAAAATATGAACCAGAAATTCCATTAGACTGGCCTCGCCAGGCTGACAAAAAGTTGAAGGAATGCGTCACAATTTTCGGACCGGGCCGGAGCGAGACAATAGAGCAGCAGAGAGCGACATCGAAGGGAAAAATACACATCCACAGTGAACACCTCCTTATAGTCATGGTATGTCTGTTTCATTTTGTTTCGACACAGACAAGCCATATTGAATCATCCCTCTTTGGTAAATACAATATCGATCATTTCTCTACAAGCGTCTGGTCCGTCATTCATAATTCAGCCGTCGTCCATTAGAGAATATCCGCGTCCATAACCCAAAGACCTATTCCATATTCCAGTATTAGCACCAAATTCAAAAAGACAATCATAGTATACATAAACATAGACTTGTTTCCTGCAAGAGAGAAGCGATCAACAGTTTTCAGTGATGCCGGCAAGACATCATGAAGTTCCAAAAATATCAAATTTAAGATTCACTCTTAAATTTATAGTTGTCAGATACGCCAGTTTGCTTTTCGTTTCACTTTTCGTTTTGTGCATTATTTATATATTTTCGACAAGGTAGTTCGTTCTACCTCTTTTACCCTGCGAAGCATACGCCACAGTGAATTGCCCCCTCTTACGTAAATGTCATATGTAATATATCTTCCCTCTTTTGAAACTATTTATCCATGTCAGACACGCAAGATTAGTATTTCTCAGCCCATTTTTTTCCTTCGAGACAGACAAACCATATTGAGTATTCCCTCTTGGTTAGATAAAATTCCTATTTCCAAGATTCAGGGTTGAATTAGATAAAATTCCTATTTCCAAGATTCACGATTGAATTTTTAGCCATGTTAGTTGGTATGTCGATTCCATTTTCTACGAGACAGACAAGCCACACTGAGTCATTTCCTTTGGGAGAAAACATATCGTTTCTCAAGATTAACTCTTCAATTTTTAGTCATGTCAGATACGCCAGTTTGGTATTCGCTTCCACTTTCTGTCGGGGCAGACAAGCCATATTGATAAGTTTCGCTCGGGTAGACAAAATATCACTAAATTTCACTGTTGAATTTTCAATCATGTCAGTCACGCCAGTTTCTTTCCCTTCCATTTTTCATCCTTTGAATATTTTGATATGCTAGGTCAATTCGTTCTAACTCGCCTATTTTACCCGACGAATGATAAGCCACAGTGAGTTGTCCCCGTTACGTAGATATCGATTGTAATACTCTCTCCTATGCAATTTTCACCTTAATCAGATACGCCAGTTTGGTATCAAGAGACAGAAAACGGGAGGAAAATAAAACTGAAGTATCAGATACGACTAAAATTCAAAAGCGAAGCCTGGGAAGTTATATTCTATTTACCGAAGGGGGACTATTCAATACGGCTTGTCTATCTTGAAGGAAAATTGGAACAAAATACCAAACTGGCGCATCTGATATAGCTAAACATTTCAAAGGAGAGAATATTACAAATATCCACATAAGGGGGGGGGGGGCGGCAAGTCATCACTGTGGTGTATGCTTCGCATGGTAAAATAGGAGAGGGAGAGGGTATATAGTTCATGTAAGAGGAGATACCGCTTTTCAACGTGAGTTCACATGTTAGCATATGGAACAATGGCCGACCACTTCCCCACTTGCTACTATTGGAAATCCCGTAAATTCACGTCGCTTCTTCTTACATGAACTATATGCTTATGAGAGACAGAATGAACGGAGGGTTTTAAAGCGACAAATATGTCATACTGGAAAGCAATAGTCAACCACCACTCTAGTCTCTGTTCTGACTGATGATCTCTTTCAACAAATCGCAGTGATTTTGCTCGCGTGATCGCTTACATAAAGGATGGACCTAGAGGGTAGTCACATGATCTACCCAGAAGTCACATGACCTCGCGATATTCCAATATGGAATCCATGTCATTCGGTGGAATATCTGCTGACATTCTAGTCAATGGGGATTTGAAGCCACTGTATGTTCGAGGTCGTGACTAAGCGTCAGATCCGACATTCAATATTCATTCGTCTTCCTCGCGTCAATAATCGAATTACTTTTTCATACGATAGTTAGCATGAATTTCAAATATGCATATATGCGAGAGAGAAGCGGTCAACAGTTTTCAATGATAACAGTAAGACATCATGATGTTCTTCACATAAAATACTATCACTGACCATTATTCTTTATTCAATGAATGTCCGATTCATGTTCTAGAAAATGGTGTTTGTCTAGCATACACTCTCAAAAACATTCTGGGATTATCCCTGAAAGTTCAGGCCATTCAAGTACAACTTATTTTCAGGGATTTCAAATCTAAAATTCTGAATCATTCCCTGAATTCCGGATAATTCACCGCTGAATCCACGACGTTTGTCTCCCTAAAATTCAATTGTAGTTACACAGCCTGAAATTTAGGGGAAATCCCTGTAATTCGGGAAATGTTCCTGAATATTATTAAGAGTGGAATAGATGTTATTCAGAATTGTTGTCTTCGCACGAATGTTACCCAACCAGTTTCACTCTGTATTACTGCATATATTGTACACCACTTCAGTCAAATATCGTCTACTTCGATTTGTTTTCAAGATTCTGGCCTATGGCGGCAACGATCTGGAAATTCCGGATCCGAAAGCAGTATAACGGACCGCGGTATAATGGACCACTGTATCCTGACGAATGTCGATTTGGATCACTCGATATCATTTGTTTGTGAAATAAAATGCGCAGAATATCATGAAATATTCAGTTGAATTGTATACCATGTATATTCACTGAATAGAGATTACACGCAACTGACTCTACGGAATTAAACAGACAGCAAAATGGAATATGATATGGTCAAGTTATCTTGATTGGCGGAAATAAGAACCAATGGGGCTTATACATGTTCACTTCTCGGAAATAATAACACTGTTTATAATCAGTCTCCATCTGGCTCCAGCTGAGGTCAATATATACTCATATATACTCACATGCTTGACCTTAAAGCCGATGAACTTGTCACCCACTGTCACCATTTCTTCAGTAATCTGATCACTGGGGTTCTTTATTCAGTTATAAGCGATCCACGGCGACCAGTGAACAGTTACATCGCTATATGATACTCGTTATTAGCGGATCTTGTAATTTTTCGTGAAAGATTTGAGACCATGGTATCCACTAGCCAATCCAACGCCACTCCTACCAATATCAAAAGAGTAATTCAATGTTTCTTTATCTGGGTTAAGAGTTCTGCGGAAACAACTATATTGAAAATATTTACAACCAATGTATGTTACCGCTGACATGTTATATGTATACCGGTAAATCGGCTGGTTTATCTACTACATATAATCATTTACCTATATGCCGGTTATTAACAATGTAAGGCTCAAAGACTGGTATATTGAATAAAAACTCGAATTCACAAATTATTTTAATAAACTATTGTGAAAGCCAAGAATGGTTTTGCTAAGAGTGTCCATTTACTATAGAAACTGGGAACGGACACTTAATTTAAAGGTGGAGAAAAATGTCCTAGCTGTGTTAGAAGATAACACGTAAGAAGATGGACACTCCAAACCACCAAGCATTCTTAGCCTTCACACCATCACTAGTGGCTCAGTTGCACATTATTGAGAAAACAAAGAAGAGCCTGTCTGTTCACTGACCCGTTTCACTTTGCCCTATCTTTTAACCATAGAGACCATTTTGGACTGGTGATAACTGGCATAATTTTAGATACGTACTATATTTTTTCAGTATTTAAGCACAATGACACTTTGTTTGAATACTGGGAAAATATAGTTCAGATGTATAAAATCATGCCACCTGTCACCAGTTCAAAATAGTCTCCAGGTACAAAAGATAGGGCAAAGTGAAATTATACAACGCAGTAGCTGATCAACTGAAGCTACGGGTCAGTGAAACGACAGGCTCTTCCTTGTTCTCTTAAAGGAATATAAACCCTGCGTAAACTCGTGCTCGGCATGACAGAATTATGCAATCAGATCCTAAAAAACACGGGTAGAAAAAATTCTACAGCTGAGTAAACACCGATTTATCGTTCACACTTTAACGCTGCGACATGTTGGAATGACTGTGACGTTTGATGGGCCATACTGTTTTTATGTAGATGACGTTGGGACAAAAATCCAGTTGTCATCCGGGGTCTATCTCATAAGGTAAAGCATTAAACAACAACAACGGCAGCATAAACAGCGTTTCTTCTGCATCTATCGGGTGATGTGGCCTGATATTCCTGCCTCAGAAAGAGAGCTCGTGAAATCATATGCAAAATGCCACATGTCAACCTGTATATCAATTCGACATTCATATATCACGATCCTCATAATCGTCTCGGAGCGTAAAGAAAGGTCCACAGATCTGTCAAAAGCCATCGACACAATAATTTACAATTGGTCTTCATGTTATTAGCAACAACTACGTCACATGAATAATGTCAGAGTGATATTTCAAGGATTTTCATTGGCTAACGGCTCTCCGGCTTGTTATAATGGCGACCTCCACGGATTCTTGATCTGGGCAATAGCTCTGATGTTCAAAATGTTCTCATTCATTCGGAATTACTAGAAAAGCTGATTTGTTTTGTTTTTCTAATACTAATGATATAGTTCTTTCGATATTATTATTCATCGCCTTAGGGTTTTCTATTCCTTTAATAATGTGTAATGGAGGCATTTTGAATGATCCGTTTTCAATACGTGTGGCCGAGATAGAGAACGAATCCGGGTATCACACATGGGTGTTAGGACATTTCGACCCGCGACATTACGGTAAGCAACTTTATCTGATAGGCCAAAATATGACAGAAATAAAATTGTCACTTTTTTCCTAACATATAGACTATAGGGCTAGACCAATATGTAGAATTTTGTAGTGATTGTCCAGATGTCAAAAGTCAAACTTGACCAAATGAGTCGTAGCATAAAAGAAGACAAATACATATGCATGTTACATGATATTTATATTTGGAAGCATATTTTGTTCAATCATGTACATGTACTCATTATTATGCAGAATCAGAATCAGAATGATTTATTGCTAATCACAGCGCCCTCTAAGGGGCAGACAATCACAGTGTGGTGTACAAGATTGGTCAATTGATTGGAATTATTACATTAGGTGAAATTACCCCCCCCCCCCCCCACCTCTGAATATAAACAATAATAAGTAAATTCAAGCATTTATTCTAAGCTTGGAGCTGTCAACCGGATATCTGCCTAAAGAGTTGCATATAGTGTCGTTTTCACAGCTCAACAACCAAATAAACTGATTATGCAATGATGGAGACTCGAACTTATGACTAACCATTTTTACCTCAACAAAAAGAGCTGCTCTGAGAGTGTCATACATTGGACACCCAAGTAAAAAATGGATTTCATCTTCTATGGTATTCATACTACACATTTTACATAATCTATCATTGATAGGTATCCGGTTATATCTATCTGTCTCTATTGCCAGTTTATGTGCACTAAGTCGAAATTTACTTATTTCTCGTCTAGACTCTCTAGATTTAACCGTAAACAAGTAAGGTTCTGCCTGAAAGCGACCTTTGAAAAGCAGTGACCATATTAATTCTTTTCATCAATATTTCAATATTTATACTTTATAACAAAAAGATGATTTTGCAGGCTTTTGATTGAAAAAAATAGAAGATTTATTAACGTTATACACACATGAGTTATTCCCATGTAAAATATTCTTTGGGATGATGTGCGGAGGTTTCGAGAAACTCATAATCGCCATATAGTATGTTTGAATATCCAATCGCTATGACCGTAAGTGTATTGGCCATCCACGGTATATAGAATAGTCGTCAACATTATATGTAGATATGGCATTTGTTTTGCCATGTACAGATAACGATGACAGCTGATATGTGAACTGGTCGTCTGGTCTAAACAATCCCAATGTAAAATAGATAATAGCATTTCAACCGTTAAATTCATCATATAATAACATGAACATGCTTCCAGTGACATTCAGTGACGCGGATATTCTCTAATGGACGACGGCGGGATTATGAATGACGGACTAGACGCTTGTAATTACTCTTCTTTGATTTTCAGTTATTTACATCACATGGTGAGTAATATTCTGCTCCGTTGGTGAAAATTGTGTTATATATGTAAACGCAGCATTCTGGGTATTTTCCAAGGAAATCGAATCACGTTTAACATGGCATGGGTGGACATATCTTTCGTTGGCAAAAAATGGATTAAACTGATAAAGAACTAATGTTATTGCAATAGCGTTGAATATTATATTTTGAAAACAGGGTTATAACTGTGTCTCTCACGAACATTTTCCATTTTGTAGGTGCATCGCAGAAGTGTTTCGCAGGTATTGCCTGTTTTTCGAATGCCTATCCTTTCAACAATACTGATGGAACCTTGCCCGATGATATTGACATGGTTGGCACGAAATTTGAACTTTACACGAACCGTCATATTAAACAGAACAGCTCAACTTTACAAGATGACGTAATTTATCCAAACCAAACCTCTGACATTAGGACTCCTGGATTCAACATCAGTAATCCCACCGTCTTTTTGATTCACGGCTGAGTGCATGGTGGTTGTGTAAAATGGGTGTACGATGCCATCCAGGCTCTGTTACGGAAGGTACGTTGCGCATCTTTTGATTAAATGTATTTAGTCGTTTCTGTAAGTTTTCAGTGTACAGTGATTTAAATTTCTACACAATTCATATCCACCGCCTCCAATATCGAGAGGTTGTATGATAATTGTCTATGATTTGCGACGGCTCGTTCATCAGTGGGGTATTCCGATGAAGAGCATGCATGGTTGCAGTATGCTTCGATACGGATTGTAGCTATATGCTGGAGCCGTTCTGCGAAATTCCAGCATGCAGAAATGCTGGAATCATGCTATTAAACAATACGTAACAAGGGTGGTGGAAAATGATGCCGGCATACTGACAAGTTAAATGACACCACAGGAATACATACTGACTGCATAATTCTAAAGAACCCAAACTGATCCCTTTGATTTGTATCCCATCTATGTTTTATTGTAGCTGTTATAGTGGACATCTTGAATGGCATGACCACACGGTCCCTAGCTCCAGCTTGAGCGGTATTAGATATTGAAAAAAACGATTATGTAATAGCCCTATCAAGTTATCTGATTGAAAATGATGAACTATGTGACTGCTGTACATTGCGGGCTCATTGTTATAAATAGTCTTATCTTCCATAATTATTATCCAATCTTTATAATGTTGGTCACATATTATTCAGCATTGATTGCTGCATCAAATATTTACATGTGATTGCCCATGCTCGAAATGAAATATTTTGTTACTATTGTCCAACTGCGCATGAGTATCACGATGCGACTTCCAACAAAAACCATGCCATTCGTCGTCTACATATAGAGAGCTACAAGATGACACCCAACACTGTCCATTTGGACCACAGATGGTCCATCTCTACCCCAAAAACCTTCCTTCACACCCCAAAAATGCCCACTTTGGCTACTACTCCTACTGATGACAACACCATGACGTCAAAGGTGATGTGGACATCCCTCAAATCGGGGTCTACACACCGAGGGCTTCACTTTGGCACCTCACACGATGCATTCGGAGCAAGAATGGTCGCTCGATCGCTCAAACACCCTACCGCACCCCCAAAACGCCCGCTTTCGCTACTACTCCTATTGTTGTATGTATGGTCCCTGTGTGACGTCATACCCAACAAATAGTAATAGTATCTTGTAAATATTTGATGCAGCAATCAATGCTGAATAATATGTGACAAACATTATAAAGATTGGATAACAATTATGGAAGATAAGACTATTCTTGTGACCCTAACCCTATTGTCACAAAAAATTGTAGTTTTTAACATGCGGGTTAATTTCAAACTGATTAAAGGGGTAGTGAGTCCCAGTTTATCGACTGTTAACAAGTTGTTTCTTATTTGACATGTCATAAGGTACATAGAAAACATAGTTTCGCTCTGTAGTGTGTGTGTGGGGGGGGGGGGGGGGCAAGGTGACCCCTTGTAGCTCTCGGACTATTTTTTATGAAGAAAACTGTTGTTTTTTTTACTATTTGGTTAGCTAAATTGTGAATTCTACGAACAACATGTCCCAGCATATTACAGTGCAAACTGTATGTATTATTTCATCCTGGAACATCAAAGAATACAACATCGCCATTCTCATTCCATCTCCACCAAACATTTGCACTAACGATGAGATAATCGCTGATTTGCTCTAGATGGACCTGTACTATTCTTGCATACTTATGCAACCACTCTTTCTTAATTATGCTCCCTGAGGGTTCGAAAGTATCAGCATCAGATTCACAAACAAATCTTCCAGGATTGCACTTCTTCTCAGCCTGGCGCCTAATAAGAATATTTGGCACAATATTTCCAATTTGATGATTTGATGTACTCTTACAAATCATCTTGCAGGCCTTAAACTCCGCTTCCTCTTCTTCAGCATTTAGAGACCTGCGAGAGATGATTATCTGTAACAGAGGCGCATGTTTCTGGAGAGCGTGGAAGTAGAGTCCCCAAAGCTTCCTAGGGGTTATGGTAGATGGACTAGCTATCGTCTCTCTCAGTACAATGGAATGAATGAAAACCTGATTATACAGGCGGAGAATTGTTGTGGAGGACCTTCTTGAAGGTGACAGGTAGAGCAAAGCCACCACTTCTCGAAGAGGAGAGAAGAGCCGAATAATAACTTCACCATATTCCTTCTTCTTCAGGTACTCCGGAAGAGTCAGCAGGGCTTCCCTATAATCCCTGCCTCTTGACAGCTGCTTTCCACCAAACTTGACTGTCAGGGAGGCATCAAGTTGTTCACTGTGTTTTCTCATTTCAGAGAACAGGTTCTCAATGTGGCCTTTGCATGCATGTAAAAGTTCAATACTGGAACCTCAAGGTCTTCCAAATTCAAGTCTTCCAGATTCTCTGATGGATTTCCTAGTAGCAGAACAGGCAAAGACTCCACTCCTTTTCGGCCAAACACAATCGGTTTCGCAACTCAGTAACTGCTCTGACGATCTTGACACTCCTTTAGAAGCCCTTTCTTCAAAAGGGAATTCAATGGTTTGATGACTTCAAGGTTAGAAGATGATGCACCAGCACGGGCAATGCTGCACATGTCAGATACAGTGCGGACATCTGATCGAAGGCAGTACTCCAGATCTCGAAATCGGGAACTACCAACCACACAGCCAGGACAACGATATTCACCACCATGCGTGATGCTGAATTCAGACCACAAGGCAGAATTATCTCCATGATGGAATCGAATTACGTCTTTGATTTTGGTGCCATCTGATGTTAGTACTGGTGTGGGGAGATCACGTAAATCTTCTTTTCTACAGTCATTGGATAGTGTCTGATCTTCTGACTTTGAGCTACACATACCAAGTATATAGATAACAGGCTTTTCCAGAAGTGCCTCAACATCAATATTTGCAATGGTACCGTTTTCCTTGGCATACTCCTCGTTGTTAAGATAGTAATACACAGAGCAAGATATGGCCATGAGTATCAATGGTACTGCCATCTCCCCAAATCTTGAGGTACCTCGTCGTATGGAGTGCCTTCACCTCATTTTGCAGTTGCTCTACAGACTATTCCGCCGAGGGTTTGCAGCCAGCAGCCTGAAGGATATCAGATGCTTTATTCCATGTTAGGTGACTGTAGTAACTGTCTGGTTTCCCTTTTCGAACATTCAAATGTTCCTCCTCTAAAAGCATGGATTGTCGTATGCTGAATAGTTTGACCCTTCTTCCCTCAACAGCAACACTGACAACGGAAGTTTGTCCATTGTCATCAATCCTCATCTTCTGTATTGGCTGTAATGCTACAGGCTCCCCAATATCGAACTTGCCTTCTTCAATTTGTTGCTTTATACCAAGTTGAACTCTCCTGCGTGGCATGTGTGTTGCCATGGTTATTTTACTACCAATAAGTCGTCTCTTCACTCGCCTCTTGTAGCACTTGTTCACACTTCTCGTTACAGAATTGACAAAGCGTGATAAATCACAGCCATGTTCCAGAAGATGCTCCTTAACAACCTGCCCACCATTTCTTCCAGGAACACCATGGCGTCGTGCTAAGGTTTCCTAGTTAACTTTAGAATTCGTGGGGAGAGCATCAAGCTCTGCCTGAACTGCTGCTATGTTGTATGTTACAACCTTCGGACTATGGCGCTTCCTCTGTGGCGGCTTTGTTACTGGGGTTTCTAAAGCCTCGTCACGTGTCACTCTCTCATAGTGAGAAAGTGACTCCCTTGTTGCGAGCACTCGATTTATATCGCTTTTCCTCAACACAATTTATATCGCTTTTCCTCAACACAGACTCCACTGATTTCAACACATCCCGCCTAATTCTGGTTGTACTTCGCTGCTTCCCCTTTTTTCCAAGCCTGCTGGTCACAGGCACATCTACCAGCTTGCAGAGTTAAACGATGATCTTTTTTCCAGTTTTCTCCTCAAATTTAGAGCTGTATGCCAGAACTTCCGTGCAACTGAAGGTACACTGTTTTCTTTCAATGTACCTAAAAGCAGCTTTAAATGATGGACGGACGAAGGGACAGATGGACGGATGAAAAAGCAATCGCTTGGGGGCATAAGCAAGCTCACATGTGAATTTCAAAGTAGCATAAGGACCAATGATATAACGCTGTTAATTGGACGGAGAAACGCTGATGACAATACTTGAAAAATGTGTTACATGGCAACAGCGTCCAACTACGATATAAGCAAACTTGAATGCGAATTTCGGAATTTTACTATTAAAGGCAACATAAATGCAACATGCACAAGAAATATGGATGGCCGAACAGACGGTTGGCATATATACTCCTGAAATACATGTACTAGTTAAGTTGGGGACAGTGCAGTGTCCACTATCATATTTTTGTAAGCAATCTTATGTACACATTTCAGGATGCTACCATTAAGGTCACGGAGACATCTCGCATATATGCTGGACGAACGGACAAATAACATTAAGAATACACGTATCCCGATCAATATAATGGTTACATATACATGAGGAGTCAGACAGTGCACAACTACAGTAGACAAAGTGATCACCATGTCTCCCTCTAGTAGAGCATATAAAATTTAACAAGCTGAGTAGCTAGCAGGTCCTCCACCAACTAGCCTGTTTGAGAGTGTACAGCATACGCTTCCAACATCTCCTTAACTATAACTTGTAAAGTGGATATGTGTATGTGGAATGAAACGTTTATCTGGAATTGTTGAGACAAGTTGAGGAGGGTTGGGAAGCGCTAATGGGTAGTGAATTATACAATCGAGGTACATTGATTTGTAGATTTGAGGGAGAAATAATAAATAAGTAGGTTGGTGGATTTTATAACATCCAAACAGTGTTACTTGCTGATTAAAAGATGGCCAATGGCAGCCATATTGGATTACATACTACCTCAATGAAAATGAATACCAATGACTGTCTCATGTGAAACATCTTAACTTTAAAGTTAATCGGACCAATTGTTCTCAAGATACCGTGTTCACAAGATGCAGGATGGACAAGATCCAAGATGGTCAATGGCAGCCATTTTGGATTAGATATACTACCTCAATGAAAATCAATACCAATGGCCGCCTAACTGATCTGAAAATCTAATCATTTCATCAGTCAACATTCAGGAAGCTCTCACCCAAGTTTGGTCAGGCCTGACTAGAAGATCTGCAGATATTCAGCGGACAACAACATGTTGATGAGCATAGATAACAGTGCAAAAGCTGAACCATTAATAAATAATAATAAAAAAAAAATTAAAAATCATGAAATCATCATAGCCATCTGAAAATCTAATCATTTCATCAGTCAACATTCAGGAAGCTCTCACCAAAGTTTGGTAGATCTGCAGATATTCAGCGGACAAGAACATGTTGACGGAGGGACGGACGGACCGACGTACGTACATGGCAACGACAAGATCCCACAGCACTATGGGTTGAGGGGTAAAAACTAAACGCATGAAAAGGGTTAACCCAGACTACAGAGCAAAAGAACAAGAAGATACGAAAATCAAACAGGAGAAAAGACTTAACCCAGACTACAGAGAAAAGGAACGTACCTACAATACCATGAACAGAAAGACAAAGAGGGAAAACAAAGGCTACAGAGCAAAAGAACAAGAAGAAAATACAAAAACCAAACAGCACAAAAGACTTAACCCAGACTACAGAGAAACGGAACGTATCCACAATACCAAGAACAGAATGACGAAGAGACAAAGTAGAGACTACAGGGCAAAAGAGCAACAGCGTGATACTGAAACTAAACAAACAAATAGAAGACGTAATATGATGTGTACAATGGTTGAGCACAACATAATTTCCGCATCAAAGTCAGGGAAGGTCCGGTGTATATTTGTTGTGTTTGTGATCAGTTATGGTACAAACATAGTGTATCTCGACGACATATTGTACAGTTGGAGGACTGTGAAGCCGTACAGTCTTGCCTCCCAGCTGTTAAGGAATACTCTAATCAATGGATCTGTCGTTCCTGCTTGACATATCTGAAACGAAAGAAATATCCACCCTGCTCTCTGGCAAATAAAATGGAATTCCCTACTATTCCTGATGATCTTAAAGGACTGCAGCCATTGGAATGGAGACTTCTTTCACCTAGACTTCCTTTCATGAAGATATATTCTGCACCACGAGGAGGACAACTCAAAGTATTTGGAAACGTCAATATTCCCGCTGATGTTGTTTCTACGCATGCTTCTCTGCCTCGTTTCATCGATGAAACCTCTACAATACGTGTAAATCTCAAAAGGACCCTCAAGTATAAATACCATGTGATGTCACAGATTGTAAGACCTGCTAAGATCAACAATGCAGCTCAGTATCTGGCTTCTAAGGGGACATTCTTCATTGAACAGGGCATCACATATGATTCACAGTGGCAACCAGATAATGAGACAAGTTCCCACTCAAAAGCAGGTATATTGTCAACAACATAAAGCGTCACAAACTTCAGCTGCTAATAACATTACACAATTTCTTCCCTTCATCTAAATTTATTCTTCAGATTCAGCAATATTACCCAAGATAGCCAATACCTTAACTGCAGTGCCCATAATTAGCCCTATTTCCATCATCGACTGGGATTATCGTGTACAGGTTTCCCATTGGTAACCTCCTCTCGACATTTCATATTCACTACGTAATTGTCTTCATCCAACCCATTGATCATTGAAATATTCTGGCTCTGCCTTTGGTTGTAAACATTAGAGATCCTCGCATCCACATTTCAACCCCCTTGTCATTGTAGACCAAAACTAAATGTTTACTGTTAATTTGTTCACAGACCAACAGCAGAAGCCCAACAATGAGCAAGATCAAACGGAGTCCTTACCAGACATGCTAGATCCTAAAACTACTACTGGTCCTGGAAACACACCTACATGTACGCCTGGTGATGATCATGATGATGATTGGAGTGAGTATGATGAAGATGCTGTTGTTCCTGGTGTTATGGATACACTACTCACATCACCAGATTTCATTGATGAGAATGAAAGGGACTTGGCGTATTCTCTTGCTCCAGGCCAGAACAACTCCCCAGAACAACAGAGGAACTAGCTTAACCAGAAATTTATTGTGGGGAGAAGAGGGCAGACAATAGTGAACGGAAAGTCCTTGTGTATTATAGTGACATTTGTAAGTCGGAAATGGGACGGTCAGACAGGCGAGCTGCACAGTGTATAGACAACATCTTCAAGACAAAAAAAAACTGCAAATGAAGATGATACTTGATAAAGTTCAAGTGGCACTGAGAAAGTGCAAAACGAATGGTCTAGTACTCAATTCTGGTATATGCCAAGATAAAGATAACATGCAAAACTTCATCCATCAAGACATAGCCTACAAATTCCTTAACACAGTGAGAGGATCACCGCCACACTTCCAACAAGTTAGTAAGGAACTGTTCTCCATGATACGACATCTTGGTCCAGCAACCATTTTCTGTAGCTTTTCAGCAGCAGAGACGCACTGGCTACATTTGCTGAAAACCTTAGACCAGCTTGTTGACCATAAAGTATATTCAGACGAGGAACTTGAACAGATGTCGTGGCTGTACAAATCTCATCTCATTCAAAGTGATCCAGTAACCTGTTCCCGAAAGTTTGACTTTCAAGTACAGTGTCTTCGGGCCTTACAGACTAGTCTTTTGTGTTAAATGCCGTCATTTACATCTGACGACGATACAGCTCACCAATCTCCAATGTACGAGTTGTCACAGCGAAACAGCTCACCAATTACCAGTATACGAGTTGTCAGAGCATTTCCATCATAGCTCTCTAGATTTGTATCTAATACCGCTTATGCCGGTGCTAGGGGCCGTGTGGTCATATCATCCAAGTTGCCACATGAACAGGTACAATAAAAGCGTACCTGAGATACAACACATATCACGAATCGTTAGATTCTTGGTATGTGCTTTAGAATAGGTTAACCAGAAGATTATTCTGTAGAGTCATGTGACGCAGTCAGTATGTCGGCACCTCTTCCCACTACCCTTATATGTGTTGTAATTCTGAAATTTCTTCAGCATCCTCTGAAACCACTTGGTGAGATAGCTGATTTCTTCTACCGAGTGAAGTTCCAACATCGTGGCAGGTAACTTGGCTAATAAACCAGCATAATATACAACAGCCGTACTGCAAACCTCGATTTCCCAATTAAGAGCTGTTCCATCAACAGTTTGATAACAGATGTAAGTTGATGAAAACCAATTTCAAGAGGATACTGGATTTTCCAGCCACACACAAGAGGCATACAAACTGTACAGACATGTAGTCTCATCCTGTACTACCCTTGCAGGGTTCGTAATTGGCGTCGGCAATGGAGTTTGCCTCGGCCATTTTTAACATGGGGTTGAATGGGGGATAATTTAATTTTACCACATTTTCTGCCGAGGCAGATTTCTGAATTGCGAGGCCTGCCTTATGTGTTTTCTTCCTTATGCACACATGAACTACGTTATCCATATTTCTTACCACGGTTGATGCATTTAGAATCTTTTTTTTTCAAGATAAAATTGTTCGAACACAGATCACCAATAACAATATCTCATTAATGTCATCACTAGTAAACTTAGTTAAAAATATACATCGCTTACTTTCAAAATAATAGCCTCACTACTAATTCCAACAAATAAAATGTTGAATCAATGAAGCACACAGAAATATTTCTTCTGCAGTGCAAGCTTTTCTGGTACCGTACTTAACCATTCTGTCATGCTTTCTTACAGCCCTCATATCCACTGCCTGCTATGGGTTGCAAACTCGCCAAACATCGATACTGACACAAAGGAATCCGTAGAAGAGTTCATAGATCAGTACATAACTTGTCATCGTCCTGCAGATGGTTCAGATGATGAGATGGCTGAATACGTCAATTATCAGCAACATAAGACACTCGTACACCTGCCGCAAAGCAAAGAACAAGATCTGTCGATTCAGTTATCCACAACCCCCAATGCTAAGGACACAAATATTGGAACCACTCTTGCCTACTGATGAAGATTACAACCTGTACAGAAACCACTGGCAGAAGATATACAAGTACCTAAATGACATGAAGCTTGGACAAGACCTATCCTTTTCGGATCTCCTCATACAGCTTGATGTTTCAGAAGAGACCTACATCAAAGCTGTACGTTCGTCTATCAACACACCTACTGTATTTCTCAAGAGGACTCCATTCGAAATACGTGTTAACCCTTACAACAGAAATATTCTCCTGGCTTGGCGTGCCAACATGGACATACAGTTTGTCACTGACATATACGCTTGTGCCACATATGTTACATTATATGTAACAAAATCCCAACGTGGAATAAATGAATTGCTGCGAAAAACTGATGATGAAGCTCGTAAAAGAAATCAGTCCCTTCGACAGCAGTTTCGTACAGTTGGCAATAAATTTCTTAACGCTACAGAAATCAGTGCTCAAGAGGCTGCCTACCTTCTGATCCAGCTTCCCATGAAGAAAGCATCCCGTCAGGTTATATTCATAAACACCAATCTCCCAGAAGACAGAGTATTTCTGCCCAAACCACAGCAAATCCTTGAAACCATGAAAGATGAAAAGGAGGATATCGAGGCATCTTCTGTTATAGACAAGTATCAAAATCGCCCACCATCACTCGAGCACCTTTCACTTGCAGAATTTGCCTCTTCATATAACTTCACAAATCAATCCCCTCAAGAAAGAAGAGTTCACAGACAGAAAAGAGACGATGGACTATTGCCCGAAAAGAACATCAATGAATCTTCTGAAAATTTCATCCATGAAGATGATGATAATGACCATGATGATCACCACCATACTGCTAGGCCAGAAGATAATGACCACAATGCCTCAAGAGATATGAATTACACAAAAAGAAAGGTAATTTAGCTTGCTCAAGAACTCCAAAGCCCCTCAAGAAACATAATTTATTACTGAAACAGCTATAACATTACCATTCTGAGAACAAATCAAGAGTTTATGATTAATGACAAAAAACATGATTATCCTACATGTAAAATTTGTGAAAACCTCTGCATATATTTACTGATCTATGCATCCTTACTTATTGCATCGCTTGGATTATTTTCCCCCATTTTGACTCACTTCTTTTTACTTGATCATTGTTCTCTTATTCCAAAGAAAATGCTTAGACTGCATCACTTCACCACAACTTTTCCACAGGTATCTCGCATCCTACGTACTTGTCACTTTGACATGGAGACACAGCCAGAGAAACATTTCCACGAATTACTGCTCCTGTACGCAAGCTGGCGAGATAAAGATGCACTGAAAGTTGGTTGTGAAACATACAGACAAAGATACCAACAGGTACTTTCTTTCTGGCAATAGCCAAAACATGTGATCTGAAGCAAGCAGATAAATTGGCAGATCAATTTAAGAGCGTCGCCAGTAATCTCCCCCTCCCTCTCCCCCAACCCGGAAAACTAAGGCCACTGGTCACACGGTTCATTAGCCGTCTTAATATTACTTTCTCTAATCGTCATGTGCAAAAATAAATTTAAAATGTTTCAGAATTATTCTGTACAACATAATTTGCTTTATTTTTCTTTTATCAGCAGGTGAAACATACTTTGCAAGAAGAAAGACAGAAGTTTGAATCCTTTTTATCCGAAGTGGACCAAGCTCTGAATAACCCTGAACATATCAACCCTGAAGAAGGCTGGGATAATACTGCCCTATCAGCAAACCATGAAAATGATAAGGATGCAGAAGCGGAGGAACACATTCAAAATGCTTCCTTCCATGAGGAAACACAGCAGTACGACATAGCTCTGCATCTTGATCTGCCTGTTCTCCAAACCGAATCCATCCAACAACATCACGAAATGACTGACGACAAATTTCGAGAGAACATGAGATCATTAAACGAAGAGTAGCTTGAATTCTTGTACACAGTGCTACACCATGCAAAAACCTCGGATTCTGCATTGTATAGCTTTCTCTCGGGCGGTGGTGGAGTTGGGAAAATATTCACTATTAATATGCTGTATCAGTGTTTGCTCAAATACTACAACAGCCAACCTGAGGCAAATCCTGACAAACTACGCATATTGTTTGTAGCTCCAACAGGGAAGGCAGCATTTCTAATCCGTGGAAATACCATTCATTCTGCACTGAAAATGCCATTCAACGAGAACAAGCACTACTCTTCCCTGGACACCGATAGACTAAATACACTCCGAACCAATTTACAGGACCTGGAGTACGTTATCATTGATGAGATATCGATGGTAGGCTCAAGCATTCTCACAACTATACATCAACGCCTACAAGAAATTACGGGCAACCCACACGATTTTGGAGGAATTTCAATAATCGCTGTTGATGAACTTTTCCAGCTTAAACCAGTTGGGGATTCATTCATCTTTGCAAACAGGGGCTCTGGATATAGTGTACTAGCTACACACCTATGGCAGAAGCACTTCATCATGTATGAACTTCTACCGATAATGAGGCAGAAAGACAGCCAACAATTTGCCAGATTGCTGAACCGAGTGAGAGAAGGCAAACACACCAAGAATGATGAGAAACTCCTTCAATCCAGAATCATACCAAGCTCCATGACATATCCTGTAGGCATCGCTCACCTTTTCCTGAGCAACAGCAAAGTAGAAGAGCACAACAAAATCAGATACTTCGGTACAAACTCGGACAAGACAGAAATCTATGCAATTGATGCAGTCAACGGACATTTCCACCCTGACCTACGACTGAAAATACTCAAATCAATTCCAACTGAACCTAAGAAGACCATGCAGCTACAATCCATTCTGCATCTAGCATGTGGCCTCCACTAAAACATTTCTATTAATGTGAACACCCAAGAAGGCTTGGCAAATGGTGCTACTTGCACAATAATGAAGCTCCAAGCTGTCCCACCAAAAGCTAAAGGTATTGTTTGGGTGTCATTCGACAGCCCAGATATAGGACGAACTACACGATCTCAACGCAAACATCTCTATCTCCCAGGCATAGATGACCACTGGACTCCACTCCTTCCCATCAGCCGACAATTCGCAGTAGGCAGAAATGCCGAAATTGTCAGAACACAGTTCCCTTTAAGATTGCCAGAAGCGAACACTGTCCATCGCTGATAGGTTGACACCAATCAAGAAGTTGTAATTGACTTCAGTGGCCACGCACAGCCCCACATATATTATGTTGCCATAAGTAGAGTCAAGTCACTGGAAGGACTTCACCTCCTCAATTTTCATCCGGACAAAATCACTGTTTCTCCCGCTGTTGCCACAGAGATGAACAGACTCAGAGAGTTTACAGCATTTAACAGACCTTTGTCGTTTTTGTACAACTTCACTCACTGCACCAAGATTGCATATATCAATGCACCATCTTTGCATAAACACCAAAAAGACGTCGAGTTTGATACACCCAAGGCTGCAGATCTCCTTATTTGTTCTGAGACAATATTCTGTCTTTCAGATACAGACCTGCACACTACATTACCAGGAAGGAAACAGTTTAGAAGTGATGAATTGACTGTTGACAGCAGACCTCTCCATGGCATGGCTATGTACGCCAAACCAGGTGTCCTCTTGAGCAACCCTATTGCAGCAAATGGCCATCAGATAGAGATCATGATTACACAAGTCACTTCGCCCAAACTTGGAAATATGCAAAATGTGTCATTATACAAGCATCCAACTTGCAAACTCCAACATCTAATGGATGTCCTCTCTGCTGTTTTCATTAAGCACAGCTCCACTGAACAGCCAACCGCTGTGCTAGGAGACTTCAATGTGATGCATTGTCAACCTCACAAGCTCAACTCCATCTTCAGCAGTTTTTCACTCGCCATTGTTTCCAGCAACATTTATCAACCCCGACAACAAACACCAGAACCCAGATTGATCATGTCTACACCAATTTCCCAATCTCCCCTTCAAACATAGGTGTTGCTGAAAACTACTATTCATATCACAAGACAGTTTGGATTGCACTTTAGCCTCAGCTTGGTGCAATTATCTCCATCGAACATTCAGTCCATATTCACAAACGTCTTTTCAGAAGCACTAAAACAGGTAAATTGAGAAATTCTATGTCGATATTTTATTTCTGAGATAAATTATTCTCTGCTCAATATATTCTTGATCATCATGGTATTATTTAAGCACTGATGTACTACATCTATCTGCTTCCAGTTTTGCAAGATAGAAAGTTAGAATATGGGAGCTATTGAGCTTTCCATCTTTCAATTTTGCAAGATGGAATCCTCAAAAATTAGAGTGATGAGAGCTTTCCATCTTTCTACTTTTAACTTTGCAAGATGGGAAGCTGAATTGTCAAGTGTTAAACAAACCAGTCGTCTAATATAGAATATAGTTCTGGGCGCTTAGAAGCAAAAATGTAAAAAAAAAAGGCCGAACAAAACGCTGCTTACATGTACAATATGGCATTTAGTGAGGCAGCTCAATAAGCTGTTGATCACACTGCTCTGCCACATGTACACACACTCGTGATATAACTCATATTTTTTTCCAGAATATTAGAGCTGAGGGGTTCTAGCACCTCTGGTGTCTCATGTTGAATTTGGTGCTAATACATGTACTGCGGATATTCTTTAAAGGAATAGAAAACCCTTAGGCGATGCATAATAATATCGAAAGAACTATATCATTAGTATTCGAAAAACAAAACAAATCAGCTTTTCTAGTAATTCCGAATGAATGAGAACATTTTGAATATCAGAGCTATTGCCCAGATCAAGAATCCGTGGAGGTCCCCATTATAACCAACCTCCCCAAAGCGCATGCTCCATTACCATGTTATGAGACCCCCAGGGAGGTGGTTGCATTATAATGTAACGGTTAACCGTTTGTAATTGGACCGTTCGAATCGGAGGGGAGTGTGTCACCGCTGGAAGGATGGAAGAGCCAGTTCGGGAGCGCCAGTGGGTGAAAATGCATCTCCCCGTGTTTCTCGCTTACCAGCGCGAGATAGGTGTTTCCTTTTATGTGGAAAATTCTTTACGGACTATGGATTGGGATGGCATTCCCATTTATGGACTATGAACTGTAATTTCGCTGTGAAGGCGATTTTCCGGGTTTCGCCACGTTTCCGGCGGGGTGGAGAAGAGCCCCGGCTATATAAGCTCGTGAGACATTGCAACCGGGAAGAGACCAGAAAGACAGAGCTAGAAGAACCACGTCCAGATGAAATGGTAAAACAAGATATACCCAAGTAATTGTCCTGACGGTCACGGAGAGTGAGTGGTGCGTGATACTTACCTGAGTGTCTTTTGACGGGTCGCAGCAGCCGTAAGGGTTGAGACGCCGGGCTATACTTACCTGTGCGGGAAGCAGACTGGTGAGCTGACAAGTTAGGGTCAGGCTCCGACGACTGGGGGTGAAGAACACGCCGGGTTGCCACGTCTCTGGAGAGAGCGTCACTGCCGTGACGTTCCAACGACTGGGTATCGTATCTGGAGAGAGCGTTACCGCGTAACGTTCCAACGGGCCGTGACGTTTCAGCGACTTGGGCCATATCTGGAGAGAGCGTCACTGCCGTGACGTTCCAACGCCTGAGGGTATATATATATATTGGAGAGAACGTTACCGCCGTAACGTTCCAACGGGCCTTGACGGTTCAACGACTGGGTGTCGTATCTGGAGAGAGCGTTATATCCTTAACGTTCCAACGACGGGGTGCCATCCCTGGAGAAAGCGTTATATCCATAACGTTCCAACGACGGAAGAGAAGGGCCAGCAGCCAGGCCGCCCTTATCCCCAGAAGAGAAGGGTCAGCAGCCAGGCCGCCCTTATCGCGCATAGACATAAAGCACTATATTAACTATAAAGCTATATGCATACACTCTCATATATATATTATTGCCATATAACATCAAGCTTAAACTGCACACATTCTCTTCTATTATCCACATATACCCCAGGGATACGTTTAACTCTATATGCACACACCAAGTGTACGTATCCGTTAACTTTATGTGCACACACCAAGTGTACGTATCCGTGAACCTTATATGCACACCCCAAGTGTACGTATCCGTTAACTTGTGTGCACACACCCTCTCATATCACGTGTATATATACATCAAGTTTATTTGCATACACTCTCCTAGTGTCTGTACATATACAGGGGTAAAAGCGTTCGGTGTCCGGTTATTTTCGTTTAGTTTGACCTAACGAAACGCGAACGGAACGAAATGTAAACGCGTTTCAAACGCTTACCAAACGATTATAGGAATCGAAACGCTTTCAATATCGCTTAATTTTTATTTTATCAAAACGCGTTTCCCTCGTCAAACGCGTTTGCTCTGATCAAAACGCGTTTATAAACGCGTTTGTGAACGCGTTTTATAAACGCGTTTCGAATGCGTTTCTCTTTTCGTTCAACTCGTGCAAACTTGTGTTTTTATTTTGCAAACCAGTCCAAGAAGCCCACGTATCGGGGCTTTTCCGAGCCGCTATTATAATCCCTGTGCTATAAATATAGGTGGCATAGCCTTTAATATACAAGGGTGAAAACGTTCGGTGTCCGGTAATTCGTTGCGTTTATATATTGCACTAAGCTTAAATCTTTTCGTTCACCAAGCGAAACAATATATGTCTTCCCGTACCAAGCGAACTGATTAGTCAGGCATGTGATACCGAGCCGAAAAAGCGTTTCCCCTGACGTTGACTCCATGCAGCTTTTGATCAACACTCAGCCGCCGAACCGTTGTACAAAGAAAAAACACAGACCAAATAGTATTCTCGCCCGACGAAGCAACCGTGGTGTGGACGATAATGCTTATATAACAACAACAACATTAAACGCATTTCGAAACGCGTTTTCAAAACGCGTTTTAAACGCAAGCTTAAATCTTTTCGTTCACCAAGCGAAACAATATTTGTCTTCCCGTACCAAGCGAAATGATTAGTCAGGCGTGTGATACCGAACCGAAAAAGCGTTTCGCCTGACCTTTACTCCATGCGGCTTTTGATCAACACTCAGTCGCCGAACCATTGCACAAATAGAAAAAAACAGACCAAATAGTATTCTCGCCCGACGAAGCAACTGTGGTGTGGACGGTGATGCTTATTTAACAACGACAATAAAACGCGTTCCGAAACGCGTTTCCATAACGCGTTCATAAACGCGTTCGTGAAACGCGTTTTGAGCGAAACGAAACGAAAGAGGAATGAACATACCGATGATCAAACGCGTTTGCGAGGTATAAACGCGTTCTTTGAGAAGCAAACGAAACGAATTCAAAACGCGTTCAGAACGCTATTGAAACGTGTTTCAAACGCCAATAAAACGATAATATACGTGAAAAACAGGACACCGAACGCTTTTACCCCTGTATGTAAATATCTTAACGTTACATCTCCTTAGACATTCTGTCTAAGCCACGCGGTTCTACGCTATTATTTGTAACCGCGTATACTATTTGTGCAGAATATACCATAATAGACCTTTACATGAGCGTCAGTCATCCTTGTAGGGTTGTGATCATCTCTTCGAGCCCCGGATCTCTACTAGTGAAGGGGTTAACGACGGTGACGGCCAGAATGCCAGTGGGCAATCCCGGTTATTGATTCGTTTTCTCGTAAACACCACGACTGGTCCTGCTCGTACACGTTACACGGAGAAAACTGGTGGCAGCGGTGGGATCTGGCCTGATCTACAACAGAAGAGAACAACCGACTACTAGAGATGACCGACAACGACGTGCCGACGGCGCCATTAACCATGAGTACTCCAGCAACCACACCGAGACGTCCGGATATAGCGGGTCTACGAGCTATCCTACAGAGGAGAGGGCGATCGAGGGTGGGGTCACCTGGATCTGCGACGCTGGCGACGACAGAAGATGTGAGACCGGTAGAAGCACCACCCGAGCTGTCAGCGCCCGCCATCGTCGAGACCGAGACCTCGTCGACCAATCGAGTGCTGCTAGAGGGCCTCCAAAGTTTACAGGCACAGATGCATACCATGCAGACGACGTTCAATCAGACGATGGTAGGGTCCCCAGCCTACCCCTTCAGACCGGCGATAGACGGGGAGAGTACTACCCGACCCTCCATGGACCAGCCTATACGGGGACAGACGATTTGCGACCGGGTCGCAGGAGGGCAGCATTCAGCGGCCGAGGAGAGGGGACATCCCGCCACCGCCGGGCCTGAGACAACGGGGGCCGAGGCAACCACGTTTACTTCCCGCGCAGAAGTGCGCCTTTCAGCGGCTGACACTAGTGGGACGGCCACCGTTACGACCATGCCCCCTTCCCGTAAGATGTGGGTTAAGGCTTCGACATATGATGGGGGTACGCCCTGGAGAGATCACCTGGTACATTTTGAACATTGCGCAGCCTTGAACCGGTGGACACCGGAGGAGAAGGGACAACACTTGGCCGTCTCCCTGCGGGGGCCAGCACAACAGGTCCTCTCTAGTCTGAAGATGAAACCAGGAGAGGCGAACTTCATCTGCCTACGTGATGCCTTGGAGAGACGCTTCGCACCCCCTAACCATACGGAGCTGTATAAATCCAAGCTTAGGTCGAGACGACGACAGAGGGGAGAAGGTCTACCTGAACTGGGCCAGGCCCTGGTGAGACTTGGCCAGATGGCTTACCCAGACGCGGGCGATGAGGTCCAAGACACCCTGGCCCGTGACCAATTCTTCGAGGCGATTGGAGAAGACCTACGGTTTAAAGTCTGGCAGTGCCGCCCGAAGTCCCTAGACGACGCTGTACATGCAGCCGTGGAAGTGGAGGCCTTCCAAGACGCCCAGCGTCGACGTCCCGACCCCACGGCCAGAGCCGCTGCAGGAGAAGACATCCCGGCTGACGTTCGTGAGGATGATGAAGACGCACAGGCCCGATTGAGAGCGGAGATTGCTACCCCGATGGAGGAATTTAAGAGGCGCTTCCCGGGACGGGGACGCTCCAGTTCAAGACGGGGGCAGAGGGCGGAACGACAACCACGACGCGGATGTTGGAGGTGCGGAGAAGACGGCCATTTTAGGGCGGCGTGCCCTAGACGTTCACCCTCCCCGCCCCCGAGACGACCGCCCGGGTCCGGGAATCCACCGAAGCCCCAGGGACCCAGGCCTGCGCTTCATAACCAGGGAGAAGCGGGGATATACCTCCCAGCGTCCATTGGGCCGGTGAAAGTGATGTGCTGTGTGGACTCCGGAGCATCTATCTCCTTGATCAGCCGCCGGATATGGGAACAGCTTGACCCAGATGTGAAACCAGTCCTTCGAGACTCCCGGTACCAGTCCATCAAGGTGGCTGACGGTTCTCATATGCCTTTGCTCGGAGAGGGAGACTTCAGGATATCGATCCGAGGGACGGTGTGGAAGCACACGCTGGTTGTGGGAGATTTGTCCATCGACGCCATCTTGGGGTACGACTTCCTGTATCGCCACAGCTGTATCCTTGACGCAAAAGGCCATCGATTGAAGCTGGGAGGCAAGTACCTGCAATGCGAGGTTGTAGGAAGTTTTGATTGCTATCGTTTGGCCCTGGCTGAGACCATCACCATACCGCCTAGAACTCAGATGCTCGCCCCGGCCAGGGTGGAAGACGCACCGCCGGGGGAGATTGGACTAGTCGAGGGGGAGCTCGCATTTACCGAGAAGACCGGCCTAGTCCTGGCGAGAACACTCTCTCGAGTTGCATCTGATGGTAGTGTGCCTATTCGCATGCTGAACGCCTCCGACGAGTCTACAGTCATTCATGCTGGCACCTTCTGTGGTAGTATGTCCACACTAGGTGATGTCCCGGAAGAGCCTACAGAGCCGAGGGCGCGGACGACGACCCTGCCGGCATATATGCGGCCGGCGTTGGAGAAGTCCAAGGATGGCCTGAGTGCAGCCCAGCTGGGGGAAGTTGAACGAATGCTGAGTCGACACGCTGGTTTGTTCGCTGCCGATGATGATGACCTTGGACGTACCACCAGGGTGCAACACCAAATAAAGACGGGAAGTGCACCCCCGATCCGTATTCCACCTAGAAGACCGCCCCTCCATGCTCGATGGGAGATCGACAAGCAGGTTGACGAGATGTTACGACGAGGTGTGGTCGAGCCCTCCGAGGGACCGTGGTCGGCCCCTGTCGTCCTGGTGAAGAAGAAGGACGGGAAATCTAGATTCTGCGTCGATTACCGGGCCCTGAATGACGTCACGGAGAAAGACGCATATCCTCTGCCGAGGATCGATGACAGTCTTGACGCACTGAACGGGGCACAGTGGTGGTCTACCCTCGACCTGATGTCCGGATACTGGCAGGTTGAATTGGCGCCGGAAGATCGATGCAAGTCCGCGTTTTCCACCCGGAAAGGCCTGTACCAGTTCCGCGTTATGCCGTTCGGGCTGTGCAACGCCCCAGGAACCTTTGAACGCCTGATGGAAGCAGTATTGGCCGGTCTGCACTACGAGACGTGCCTCATTTACCTCGACGATATCATCGTGTTCGGGAAAACGTTCACCGAGATGCTGGCCAACCTGGAGGTGGTGTTCCAGAGACTACAACTTCATGGGCTTAAGTTGAAACCCTCCAAGTGTGTCATTGGCGCCCGGAAAGTCACCTACCTGGGACACGTCGTGTCCGGCGCCGGTATCGAGACGGAACCGGAGAAGGTCCAGGCTGTGAGAGACTGGCCCACCCCCAGTCTCCCAGGCGTCATCCGGCCGCCGGCCTGGCAGGACGAATTCGAATTGGAACCGCGGGGGACACCGGATAGCGAGGTGGAGGACGAACGCGAGGAAGTGGCCGAGGGTGAGGCAGCCCCCACGCACGCGACGACAGCCCGTGGTCGGCGAGTGGTGAAGCCCCGCAGGCTACACGATGACGTACTGACGTCCCAGCCCCTGCTCCGCGAAAGGAGTAGTCCATCGCTGTTAGGGCGCCCTATGGGGTGCCGAGGGGATAACTGTACTTTGCAAAGGGATCGGGCCGTTACTAATGGTCGTTCTGTTCTATCTTTGCAGAATAAAGCCAACATGAGTGGTAGAGCTACGAAGCCTCGCCGTGACGGGAGTAGAAGCCCGAAGGAGACGAAGGAGCGGGACGCCCGGAAGGAGGCTGGGCGGGACCGGACGCTCCTGTGCCCCCATTGTCCGGCGACCTTTTCCAAGCAGAAGCGGCTGACGGAACACTGTAAGCGGAGGCACGGATGGGACGGTAACTGGGGAGGGCCGGTGTCCCGGAGACAGGACATCGCGGTGTTGCCTCCATTGCCCCCAGCGAGAACGGGTGACCGGCCGGAGCCGAAGCTGGTGGAACAGGGAGCGGCAGCGTGCCGCATGATGTCGGTGGTGCAGGCGTTGGGGCGGGGGCGACGGTGCACTGAGGCCCGGCAACTATCGGCGGCCGTGGGGCGGCCGCAGGAATCAGCTGAGGAGCAGCAAAGGATCGGTCCCATTGAGGTGGAGGTGACGGAGGTGGAGGCGGCGCTGCAGGTAGCGGAGGATGAACCGCGGCTGCTGCCTGCGCCAGAAGAGGAGTCGGTGGTGAGGCCTGCTCCCTGCCAGGAGGAACCGGGGGTCCCCATCTCACTCCCCGTCAGCATCCCCCGGGATCCGGAGGAAACCATGCTGGGGACCGGAGTAACCGTCGCCGTCGTAAGCCCCGGGGACGCGGCCCGTGGGTATGGTGCCTGTCCGCAAGAGGCGATGCCGGAGCTCCCGAGGTTGGTGCTGCATCCGCCCGTGGCTGAGTTCAGTGGGGACGACAGCGGAGACGACACCGACGAAGACGAGGGGGTTGGTGCGGGCGGCACTTCTGAGGGGGCGGAACGAGCCACCGACCGGGTCCAGAGCCCGCCTGTAGCGGAGGCCAGACCGGCGCAGAGGCCAGTGAGCCTGGACGCGGCCCGATCCCAGCGGGTGTTGGTGCACCGCAACAAGCTTTATGTAGATTCGGTCCGGGATCGCCAGGGGCGTGAGTGGCGAAAGGTCTACGACAAGTGGACCTGGACGGAGGAGCACAGCCTACATGTGGGGAAACCTTACCCCTCCAACTGAGCGTGTAGCACGGAGACCTAATGTCGGGGGGCGGCTCTGATAGTCGCCCAGGTAATTCTGCGTACCCCTCCAGGTGCCAGAGCGGGGAAAGGGGGGTCGCGAGGACAGCGGCCGGAACCCCTAAGGTACGCCCGCCTGCAACGGACCTGCAGAGGAGATCTTTGACCTGATGTCGTGGTGGCCCGGCCAGACCGCCGGAGGGCGGCCACCTAGTGATTTCGCCGGCCCTGATGGCCCGTAATTGGCGAACAGTTTTGTTTAACTTGATTCGAACTGTCCAACGGGAACTGTAACGTCACCCTGGACGGAGAGACCCGTACGGCCATGACGGGGACGTCATGATTTGGAAAGGCGGGGGCAGTGTAACGGTTAACCGTTTGTAATTGGACCGTTCGAATCGGAGGGGAGTGTGTCACCGCTGGAAGGATGGAAGAGCCAGTTCGGGAGCGCCAATGGGTGAAAATGCATTTCCCCGTGTTTCTCGCTTACCAGCGCGAGATAGGTGTTGCCTTTTATGTGGAAAATTCTTTACGGACTATGGATTGGGATGGCATTCCCATTTATGGACTATGAACTGTAATTTCGCTGTGAAGGCGATTTTTCGGGTTTCGCCACGTTTCCGGGGTGGAGAAGAGCCCCGGCTATATAAGCTCGTGAGACATTGCAACCGGGAAGAGACCAGAAAGACAGAGCTAGAAGAACCACGTCCAGATGAAATGGTAAAACAAGATATACCCAAGTAATTGTCCTGACGGTCACGGAGAGTGAGTGGTGCGTGATACTTACCTGAGAGATCGTCGTGAAGTTGTGTAGTCACAGGCGTGTCTATAGACGGGTCGCAGCAGCCGTAAGGGTTGAGACGCCGGGCTATGCTTACCTGTGCGGGAAGCAGACTGGTGAGCTGACAAGTTAGGATCAGGCTCCGACGACTGGGGGTGAAGAACACGCCGGGTTGCCACGTCTCTGGAGAGAGCGTCACTGCCGTGACGTTCCAACGACTGGGTGTCGTATCTGGAGAGAGCGTTACCGCGTAACGTTCCAACGGGCCGTGACGTTTCAGCGACTTGGGCCATATCTGGAGAGAGCGTCACTGCCGTGACGTTCCAACGCCTGAGGGTATATATATATTGGAGAGAACGTTACCGCCGTAACGTTCCAACGGGCCTTGACGGTTCAACGACTGGGTGTCGTATCTGGAGAGAGCGTTATATCCTTAACGTTCCAACGACGGGGTGCCATCCCTGGAGAGAGCGTTATATCCATAACGTTCCAACGACGGAAGAGAAGGGCCAGCAGCCAGGCCGCCCTTATCCCCAGAAGAGAAGGGCCAGCAGCCAGGCCGCCCTTATCGCGCATAGACATAAAGCACTATATTAACTATAAAGCTATATGCATACACTCTCATATATATATTATTGCCATATAACATCAAGCTTAAACTGAACACATTCTCTTCTATTATCCACATATACCACAGGGATACGTTTAACTCTATATGCACACACCAAGTGTACGTATCCGTTAACTTTATGTGCACACACCAAGTGTACGTATCCGTGAACCTTATATGCACACCCCAAGTGTACGTATCCGTTAACTTGTGTGCACACACCCTCTCATATCACGTGTATATATACATCAAGTTTATTTGCATACACTTTCCTAGTGTCTGTACATATATGTAAATATCTTAACGTTACATCTCCTTAGACATTCTGTCTAAGCCACGCGGTTCTACGCTATTATTTGTAACCGCGTATACTATTTGTGCAGAATATACCATAATAGACCTTTACATGAGCGTCAGTCATCCTTGTAGGGTTGTGATCATCTCTTCGAGCCCCGGATCTCTACTAGTGAAGGGGTTAACGACGGTGACGGCCAGAATGCCAGTGGGCAATCCCGGTTATTGATTCGTTTTCTCGTAAACACCACGACTGGTCCTCCTCGTACACGTTACAATAACAAGCCGGAGAGCCGTTAGCCAATGAAAATCCTTGAAATGTCACCTGACAGCATTCCTGTGACGTAGTTGTGCCCCAGGCAGTGTTGCTAATAACATGAAGACCAATTGTAAATTATTGTGGCGATGGCTTTTGACAGATCTGTGGACCTTTCTTTTCGCTCCGAGACGATTATGAGGATCGTGATATATGAATGTCGAATTGATATACAGGTTGACATGTGGCATTTTGCATATGATTTCACGAGCTCTCTTTCTGAGGCAGGAATATCAGGCCACATCACGCGATAGATGTAGCAGAAACGCTGTTAATGCTGCCGTTGTTGTTGTTTAATGCTTTACCTTATGGGTTAGACCTTGGATGACAACTGGATTTTTGTCGCAGCGCCATCTACATAAAAACAGTATGGCCCATCAAACGTCACAGTCATTCCAACATGTCGCAGATCATGAAGTGTGAACGATAAATCGGTGTTTACTCAGCTGTAGAATTTTGCTATTTTTTTCTACCCGTGTTTTGGGGATCTGATGGCATAATTCTGTCATGCCGAGCACGAGTTTACGCAGGGTTTACTGTTCCTTTAATATTCTTTAATGGACGACGGCTGAATTATGGATGACGGACTAGACGCTTGTAATTTTCACGTTATTGAAAACATTTCGAATGGTGACATCAAATTGCAACAACAGAAACAGTGTAACACTAGCATCCTTAACCTGTAATTCATAGACATAATGCTGTGAATGACAAGTGAATCCTATCAACGCTATCGCCAGCTGATTTGTCACTGTTTCGTTCGAAAAGAGAGAAAAAGATATCCGCAATGTAACTCCTTTAAGAAGATTTATTTATTACAGTCTACGAAACAGTACACTTCCGAGATATATCAGATGGTTTTGCTCATTCCGGATATCCCAGGCAAGATGTGAAGAAATGTCAGACAGAACCAGAAAAAATGTACATTTATATCGAAGTGATGTATCTTCTTGCGCGTCGTCCAGTGAAGCTACACACGCAATCGACGCTGAGCAATTACGAAAGAGTATTGTCAGTAATGTCTCCGAAATTATGTATTGAAAGTTAGGCGATAACAATGAGAAATATGTAGCATATGCGGAATATCACCTGCACTCGGTTTCCATTCAGCAAAGAAGGCAAAATAATTATGTCCGTGATCTGTACTCTCGGGCTATGCTGAAACGAAATCATGTAAACTATATTAGCCGTGATAAAAAATGATAATGATTAAAAAAAAAGACGCTTGACCTGGGATTTGTACCATCTGTTGGACAATATAATAACGGTTTCCCATCTAATACGTTAATGCAAATATTTGACAGAAACAATACTGCAGATATGTGTGGTTGAAAGGAAGTTTTTTCATCATTCTTAATGAGATTGTTCATTCTATAGATGACAACTATACAACGAAAATCATATGGATTAAGAATAATGATCAACGATAGAGATTTGATATTTTTGGACCATCATGATGTCTTACTGGCAACATTGAAAACTGTTGGCCGCTTCGATCTTGCAGGAAACTAGTCTATGTATATGTATACTATGATTTGTTTTAATTTGGCGCTAATGCTGCTATATCAAATACATCTTTGGATTGTGAACGCGGAAATTTTTTAAAAAACAAAAAACAATTCTGGCAAAACATTGAATGATGGACTAGACGCTCGTATGTCAGGTCTAGTTGAACACGTGTCCAAATCTGATATTCCAAATTTCAGCTTTCTGTTGATGACGATTCAATGTAATGCCTGGGTCAAGCTTGGGCTGGTTCAGAGGCCCAACTGCGATCCGTGACCAGTCTCTCCGACCAACGGATTCCCTACATGTTACATAAATGTTTCTGAAAGCTACAGTAATGGCCAGTACTTAATAGTGAAAGTTTGACTATAATACCATTTTCAGTTGGTGAAAACAACTGTATCTCCTCGAAGTTCTTATTTCTGCCAGACTCCATCTCCTCACGACCATAATACAACCCTCTGACAAGGGGAGAAATGTATTTGGGATCAACATCTTCAGGTCTGCTTGCACCTGGCAATATACAGCACAACATGTTCTGTGCAATAAGCAAAAACTGCTTACATCTCTTATGTAAAACAATTTATATCTATTTTTTTAATGAAAGAAACCAGCGACGATTCTATTCGCTTCAGATCCGAATTTTAATGTCCAGCCTTCATCAATAACAATTAATTCCTTGCATGCCATAGACATTATTCTAAGAACATACAAAACACGGACAGACATACACTACAAATAAAGAAAAGGCAGGTGTTTAAGAAAAGAATGTCCTATGAAACAGTATCCATTTTCATATGCTTCAGTTTGTCCAAATAGGTCTTTACCCGATTTGCAAATCAGAAAATATTGTCTGAACTGCATTGATTAAAAGATAGGAGCCGGGTATTCTTTCCTATGGGACAATATTGTTCCTTTTACACCAAGACAGCCACTTGTTTTGGAAAAAACGGTCAACACATCTGAATTATGCCAGCAAGGTATTTACAGAATAGTCTTTTGTGCTAAATGCCGTCATTTTCATCTGACGACGATACAGCTCACCAATCCCCAGTGTACGAGTTGTCACAGCGAAACAGCTGACCAATTACCAATATACGAGTTGTCCAAGCATTTCCATCATAGCTCCAGATTTGTATCTAATACCGCTTATGCCGGTGCTAGGGGCCGTGTGGTCATATAATTCAAGTTGCCACATGAACAGGTACAATAAAAGCGTACCTGAGATACAACACATATCACGAATCTTTAGATTCTTGGTATGTGCTTTAGAATAGGTTAACCGGAAGACTATACTGTGAAGTCATGTGGCTCTGTCAGTATGTCGGCACCTCTTCCCACTTCCCTTATATTTGTTGTAATTGCGTATTTTTTCCTTAGAATTTTATCCCTTACACGTGACCCTTTCAGTTTATTTGTGTCTCCAACACATTCGATTGTATAAAAGCACGGAGAAGCAGAACACATAGCCTTCAAACGATCGTAGGAAATATTAGACATTCATGGATTTAGCGGATACAAGATATGGGCAAAGAAGTGGCAGCGAATTCTGTGATCGTGCTGCCAGCGTCGTCACTCGGGAAATATCCTGTATCAGTATGTACCATATTGTCAATTTTAAATTCTTATTCCGCGTGTTCTATCATGACATGTCGAAAGATGTTCATGTGTTTCAGTCAACAGGATCCTAGAATCCACCTGTTTGAGTTCAGAAATCTACATTTCGCTGTTGGACACTCGAGTATTTCGTTTGGGTATGGGATGGCGAAAACGTCAAGACAACTATGTTTTCCCAGGAAATAACAGAAAATATTTGCCCTACGCTTTGAACTCTCTTGTTTGTAAAATATGAGCTGAAGAACACGGGTCAGTGATAAAAGTTTCACCACACCAACATCATGCCATCATTGAAAAATGTTCAGTGCTTCTCTCTTCTTGCAAGGCTATCTTCTGTTGATGTAATTCTTGAACGTTCAGATGTTGGTGCTATGTACAATTTCGTTATGTACGACGGCTGTCTAATAACATTCGGATCTGATGTCTGTATTTCAAGGAGTTATTAGTTCCTCCCTTCTCTCTCCTGCAAACTTAATGTTGATGCCTCGTGAATTTAATGTGCTAGTTGTGAAATAGTTAAAGGTCTTTCGATACTGTTTTTTGCATTTTTGACAATAACAGCCTCCTGAATTTCAGATGTGAGGATTTCTCAAGAAATGTGGAAGCGAAATCATTTTTAAGACGTATAATCGTGAGTGCTATGTTATCACAGGTACATGATAAATACTTCCATCATGTATAAATCATCTTCCATCATGAAACGACGCAGTTGCTGAGGTGATTTTAATGCTCCAAAATGTAACTTTTGTTGGAAATGAGAGCATAATATTTAGGAAGTCGACAAGGCTGAATATTATCCCATGGTCAGATTTATTAACTCAATCTTAAATACTTTCATCGAATATCTTACAAGTACCATATCGGTGGAAAGAAGAAATTGTCTGAAATTCCCCATAATATCAACTTGATACGAAGGAAATGTATTTATGGAATACAAAAGCAAACCTTTATTTGTCTATCCCATAGATAAATATAAACGTACCTGTTATGAAGCTGGCAATAAGTCCCACCAACACGGTTATTATGAAACCAGCCAGTGCGTTCAAATTGAATGACAATGCATACATCTTGGCTACGCCAGTCCTGCGAAAATAGTACCAGGAGTCAATGCACCAGTGAATCAGTTCCGTGAGTCCGATATTTTTGGGATCATTTTGTTAGTTGTGCATGATATTGCACTCGCTAACGTCGATTAACCAACCATGTCGAGATGCTGAAATTAGGGTTCCTGTCAAGGTATAGAGCTGTTTTTGTTTTCAACAGGTAGTCGCTTCGCTGGACTCATTCGGTGCCTCAAATACAATTTTGTGGAATTAATATATATTCTTTTTTATCTTCTGTAACTTCGTTACAAATTCAAACAGACAGTGAATATCAGAAGTCCACAAGCTATATTTTCCATCGAGATACTGTGTTCGCAAGTGAATAACTCGAGTCAACTGAACACAGATAAATTCATTTGGTGATGAAAGAATGCAGTGCAAACCAGTCCATGATATTTTGCAAGATAGATCACCCCGTCAAATTCAGCTTCGTAGACAAGTCACCGTGTGCTATCCCACCATCACAATTTAAATTGACACTAGACAATATAAAACAAGTAAATTAGTCAGCACAAAATAATATATCAAACTCGATTCATGATCTTGGTCACCGATCTGGTCCGCTATCATTTATTTATTCCTACCTATTTTTTCTGGAAAAGAAAATGACTCTGCGGCCCTTATACCATTAACCACTTTTTTTGCCCTGCGTCATATACAGGTCCGGATATACTGTGGCAAATTTCTTCTCTCTCTCTCTCTTCTAATATGAAAGCAATATTCCTGTTTTGTTGCGAAATTAGCCGAAATACCGCGCGATAAGACACACACGGACGATTAAGTGTCCGTGGTATATAGCTCGGACTGATCGCTTTATTTGGTCAAGTGAAGCCGAAAGGGCTGAGACTGGGTGTTTTTTATTTAGATACACATACATGTAACACAGTCGTTTTGCTACCCATATAGGTGGCGAACAATTGTAACTGCAAGTTTGCATGACGGCACTAGCACATGTAGCTATATCCAGGTCAGTATAGTATTGACTAGGGTCCGGAAAAATATGAGTGATTGCTGCCGATTGTACTAAACTGTCTGTTTAGGTCCATGAATTCAATATGTTGGGCCTCTCGTATTTTCAGTCTTTATATTCATGGGGGAAATATAGCTGAATTAGATACTCCCAATGCATAGCTTACCCATTGTAAGGTGTATCAGTCCATATGACAGGGTATTCTGTTTGCGTCCCATTATGCCAGATGTATGATGTCACATTGGAAGAGACGGTCAGGTTACACTGATCGGTAGGGGCAGGTGGGAGCCACAGTGTTTTGGTGCCGGTGGACCCCATGGCGATCCAGAAGGTGAGCGCCATTCCAGTCACAGCTCCTGTAACGGCACCCTAACAACAGAGCACAAGAGAAAATTGAGCAGCGTAGCGTTAAAGGGCTTTCTTTCTTGGTGAGTCTTTATTTGCTGATTTCATGCTTATCATACGCAATGTTGATCAACCCAGGATAATCGCTTATAACATGTTTGACCAATCGTGATATACATTGCATGCAATTGTCGCGATAATTAGGTCAGTGGATTCATGACAATTTCAAATAATATTGTACCGGTTATAATTTGATTTTTCCTAGAAAGTTACTTCGATATGGGACGGTACCATCGAACTCGGTGTAACCCCATTAAAAGACAACAAAAATGGCGTTTCCATGTCTTGTAATAATAATTGTTTTCAGAAAAAATGCAATACTTCATTGGTGTAGAAAAGTTGTTCTCTCTCTTTTTCAACAGAAATATAATCTTTTTTTTTGTAAAGCAAAACAAACTGGGTTGGTTATCGTTACCTTTGCGTTCGCCCATGGAAAGAAGGCACCCAGTATGAAGAGTCCACAGTTTGGTCCATTGACACAGCCGATAAGACTTGCGCTAATCTACTAACGGAAACAGAGGCTCTTTAAAAGCAACGAAAATCTAATCTTTATGGCGATTTAGAAGGTCGTACTGTTAGAAGTCGAGCATGGACTTTCGTGACTTTTAAACACGCCGTCGAGGCTTTGTCCAGCATTACTCTGCTCTTGTCCATTGAAAGGTATTTCTTGGCGGAAAGCATACAGTCACATAGATATCTAACTACAGAACGGACCTTTTGCTGTGTGGGATTGTGGCTGTAAAACACAACACTCATCTCGCAAATCATTCAGATAAACAAAGCAAGTACATCTGTGTGATTCCTCATAGCGATTGGATAAACGGAAATGTCCGAATATATTGCCGCTACCGTCATCATTAATCATTATAAACAGAACATAATACATGCCTAGCTATTTGTAACATGTTTCTGTTAGTTTCTTCGACAGCATTGAGTGTTCTTTTAGTAACGGTCGTGTCCGATTTCTTCTCATTGGGATCATCTTCAATATATCGGGGCGGATTGACCAGCTGTGCGATACCCATATCTTATTTTATTCACACTAAAAGACATAAAGACCCATTGAATAATGCAATACACTTTAAGTTTTCTCCGAAGGCTAATTTCTCTCGACTATGTACAGCACAAATCAGATGTAAAATATTAGAATCGCCTTCGATGGTTGAAAGCGAATTATGGGTGAAAGCAACACATGTCAACATTGCTTTCACTATATTGCACGCTGTGGAATTGCGTGGAAAAACACTCAATCTCTGAGAAGACAGCTGTACTAAATTTAACGTTGTGATACATGCCGCTCTGTCATACAGACTGACATATTAAGTGTTTCATTTTCAGACCATCTCCTCAGAATCCACTAAACACTGAGAATGAGCATGTAGCGTATAGATATACGAGTCACTATATTCAAGATATAGCGTATTTTCGGTTGTGTCGTCCAGTGAACATAATCGAAACATCCCAAGATCGGCTTTTCTTGAAACTCAACTACTTAGATAAAGGACTGGACATTATTAATTTACCTCGAATCCTGAATGATCCAGAGGTACGCAATACTGTACCAAACTATTTTAAGTTCACAGAACCTCCTTGCATTTCATATAAGTATACTAAATCTATAGTCACCAAAATATTCAATTACTCTAATGCTGTCAAGGAGTTTGACTGGAACTTATACACGTCGGGGGGCTATAGTTGTGATTGTGAATCGTCGAACTTTATCTATACACCATGCAAACATGTTGTGACTGGTGACCTTGATGTGGTGAGTGATAAGGACCTAAGATTACTCCTGATGAAGGGACCTAAATATAGAGAGCCGAGAAATATAAATCTGAAGGCCGACCAGAAGATAGTCCTGTCTGCTTTGGAACAGTACGTTATTGATTGGTCTAAGCGAGAAAAAGTTGAACCTACAGTACTCGATGATTGGCTGGACCTAAACAAGAGCAAGGTCGTTGAAACAATCCACCATAATGACAGAACTACCCTTCCCCAAGCAAAACAAGTACTGAGAAGCCCCAATTCGCAAGAAGTTGTAGCAAATCTCGTAAATTCGTCATAGTCCCAACAGACAAAGCTCCAAATAATATAATATTCATATGTAAATATTACTATTACCAGGTGCTGGTTGAAGAATTGAGTGTAAACATATCGTCATCAAATACGTCTACTTACTCTCAAACTCCATTTACTCTGGAAGATTTATTTAACAATCACAAAACGTTTCTCAAGGAAAGAGGTATTTTTCTTCCAACCAAACATAACGATATACCAAAAGTATACTGGACTCCCAAAATGCATAAATCACCATACAAAGCTAGATTCAAAGCTGTTTCTAGAAGCTGCACCACCAAGCTTCTTTCAACCCTGTTGCCGAGGGCCCTTCAGGAGGTAAAAGCATTTTGGGAAAGGTATTGCGCCACTATTTCTAAAAACTCTGGCGTTGAATGTATGTGGATATTGAAAAACTCAAAATGTCTTACGGAAGAACTTGATGCTAAAGGTCACATACCGTATAGACATGTATCCACATGGGATTTCTCGACTCTCTATACCACAATCCCTCATCAGGACCTTATTGACCGTCTAAGTTCATTAATAGTATCTGTGTTCAAGAAAACTGATCGTAGATATATTAACGTCGGAAGCCATAAAGCATTCTTTGGCTCTACTACATACAAGAGATATCATTCATGGGATGTTTCTCTGTTTATAGAGTTGCTTGAATTTCTCATTAAAAATATCTATGTGAAATTTGGCAACACAATATATCAACAGCATATAGGTATTCCAATGGGTACTAAATGTGCACCCCTGTTTGCTGACCTGTATCTGTTCTCTTATGAATATGACTATATGTAGGCGCTTTCAAAAAGCGATCCATTCAAAGCCCGTTCCTTCTCATTCACCAAACGCTATATAGACGATCTTCTCGCTGTGGATAATCGCTATATAAATGACGCAGTGAAGGATATATATCCATCTTCACTGGATTTGAAGGAAACTACAGATAACCCTACAGGCACATCGTATTTAGACCTATATCTCTATAAAAATGAAGCGGGCCTTCTCTCTCGTCGACTGTATGACAAAAGAGATGATTACAATTTCGACATCGTAAACTATCCCTTTCTGGACAGTAATATTCCAGTGGGACCTGCATATGGCGTATACATATCACGCCTAGTAGCATTTGCTAGATCCTGTGTTAAATGTGACGATTTTAATCAACGTCACAAAACATTTTCGCAGAAACTTATAAAACAGGGCTACACCACGAAGCGCCTTCACTCAAAGTTTCTCAAATTTGGCGATACATATCGCATGCTGATAGCAAAATACGAGCGTAGCGTGCAAGATCTATGGCGCTACGTTTCGTAACTTGTGTCTAATTCCGCTTAACCCGGGGCTAGGGGCCGTATGAACCCATGTATTTCAAGATCCTCATGGTACTCATATGGACAGGCACAATCAAAACGTGACTGAGATACATCATTCTTTAGATGACGACCTTACAACGAATATTATGGATTAAGAATACTGATCAGCGATACGGATTTGATATTTTTGGAACATCATGATGTCTTGCCGGCATCATTGAAAACTGTTGACCGCTTCTCTCTTGCAGGAAACAAGCCTATGTTTATATATACTATGATTGTCTTTTTGAATTTGGTGCTAATACTGTTATATGGAATAGGTCTTTGGATTATGGACGCGGATATTCTCTAATGGACGACGGATGAATTATGAATGACGGACCAGACGCTTGTAATTTGGCTACTTGTCTAAAATACGACGGCTACGGTTAAAAGTCGACATTCGAGAAAAAACCATAATTAAACGATAGAACGAATGTTTCGTCCATATTTCACACATGTACAATATATGGTTATATATAATACACACCGCTCGTATTTCAATCATACCTGCGTCATAGGTCCACCTAACTCCATTACGAGGAAACAGACCCCGACTGCCAAAAGACCGTAAAGGAATACTGCAATTGAAAGCGAAGTTACTTTAGTTGTGACCAGACGATCGCCAGTGATGTCCTTCACTGACCTTGGCATGTTTGCACACCAACCACCATTGATGACACCAATATTTTGTACTGCTTATACAATCAGAATTATCATAACGGTATGTTACTGGAGATGCGATTGCATAAAATAATGTTGTTTTTTCAAAAATCCTTTACCTAGGACTTTGGCTACACGTATTGCTTTGGTTTCCTTGAGTGCAGGCCACAGCGGTTTAATAAAATCATTCAGAGTAATTGCTGACAAACTATTCAGGCACGAGGACAACGTGCTGGAATAATAAAAAGGAGAAAAGATATTATTTTTACTTGTTGTATATTTGCACCGATATATGAACTGTCGAAATAATTCAATATGAAATGCAATCAGAAATATCCCACCATGGCATCAGTGGGCTTTTCCTGAATACTTGCATTAATATCAGTCGACAATTATCAACAGCTTTGGAGGTAATACTTAATCAGATTAGCAGTGTATCTTCGTTGATTCTCCTGCGATAAGTGTACTATCAAAACACACACACAAACGCACGTACATGTATTTTGTGGCATAAGAGGATATAATCATGCAACATTGTTGCGATCGACATGCAACTTTGTAGCGAGTGCATACAGAATGTTGCAACACTGTTTTTGTTGTTGACGAACCCGCTTGTCGTTACAATGTCGCGTAATTAGGAACATCGTTTCCCTATAAGAAAACTGTCTTTTACTCATCGTTTCTCAAAAATAACTTTCATATTGAAAATCCTTCTCTTAAAGGAGAGGCTATTCCAATGTAACCAAACGAGCACGATTCTCGATTGGGAGTATGTTCCTCAATTGAATAGCGCTTTTTCACACACATATCGCTTTTTCACACACATGCATAATAGATTTGCCTGGCCTATCATAATCAAAAGGCTAAAATCCATGAAGTAGTTCTAACGTGATCGCACACAAGGTTATGTTTAAAAGAAACAGGATAAAACATGTCAGTTAGTAGTTTTCAGACATATGTGATCAACCATTGCCCGTGACAACATGAGTGTGCGTTCATTATTTATTGTCTGATTGAAGTCATTTTTATAGAGAAATAGCGAAGAATTGAACGCACTCTTGCTTTTCTTGCACGGTGTCACGGTTAAGACGAACTCGCGAGAAGGTGGCTATGGTACTGTGGAGTGAGAAATTTAGAGAAAAACGTGGGAGGCGAAATGCGACACCTTGTTCAGAGTACATAGCCTATGATGATAATCACACCATAGCTGTAGTTGCAACACTTGCGTTCATCTGTAAGTATTCCGCACAATCGAAGCGCGAAAACGAAAGTGTGTGTTTTAAAAAGAAGAAAAAAACAATTCACAAGTCTGATGTGCTGAACTGCGAAGCGACATCTCAAGTGATACGTATCTATTGTCGGAGATACCACGGATTCCGGTGCTAGGGGCCGTGTGGTCATGCAATCCAATATATTCACATGAACAGAAAGCGTGGCTGGGAAACAAATCATCACAGGGATCACTTTAGATTCTTGTGTTTTTGAAATATGCAGTTAGTATATTGCGGGGTCATACGACTCATCGTCAGTACGCCAGCATCGTTTTCCACCACCCTTTTAATTTTGCTTTTGATTATCGTTATACTTTGTCCGCCGATTTGTCTAAATATACGCAATGTATTTGTACCAGCGGTTGCCTTTCAGCCTAATGAGTCGATGTAGGATATCCCATTCTGCAAAGGAGAAGAGAAGATGAATCCAGTTATCCACCACTCCGGTCATCTTCTGTTATCTTCGGTTTTCTCTGACCGATCACTAAACTTTAAAAAATATACGTTTGTTGTACGCGACATTATCAGTCAGAAAGGAATATCCAATATCAACCAGTTTTTCAATAATCAGTCAGGTAGTCCGAGGTCAGCTGGTCGGTTCTACGCTTTGAAATCATAAAATCTTAACGCAAATATTATAAATGCATGCCATAACAGACATTTGGATGCTTCGTGACATTTCGAATTTCGTTCCTGTCGAACTTATGGCTTCGCCAAAATGCATCCGGAAAAGGATATGTGAAGTTATTACGGGAAAAAAGATTCCTTGCATGTGATGGTAATAAAGCTGGCGTTGTTTTTGCAATCTAAAACCTGCCAAATCAGATTTTTCTTGAAGTTTACACACTGAAATTTAAATATTCCGTTGTAAGAGAATGAAGATATGATTGATCAAGTTGCTACCTCTTTGATTTCGTATTTTTAAGGCATTTATATGGAGGATTTTTTCTAATAGTAAAAATGTGACACCTGGAACCAGAATTATTTTTTCACACAATCTATTCAGATGTTTGTTTATTTGAAAGAACCACAAATGGTTTTGGTTTGCTACAGGGCAAATCCCTCCATAAAAATGCCCCAACAATACGAAAAAATCTAGATATTTTTTATCATTCAGAAAGTTCGTTTTATTTTGAGATTAAGGAGTTTTTCGTCTGTAAAGGTTACAAACTCATGCATCCTTTGCGATTGTTGACACAAAGCCATTTCTGGTTAAGTCGTTTGGTTCTTTGAATATTCTTCCTGACAATGCACGAATCCTCAAGGGATTTGATCGGATTTGTAAGGTATAGTTTCGAAGTTTAATGTTAATAAAGAACTCGGATATTATAATCAAGGGCATAATGTATACTATGATTTTTTTTTTGAATTGGTGCTGATGCTGTTATATGAATCAGCTCTTCAATTCTTCAATGGACGATGGCGGAGTATTGTTCTTTAGATTTACAGCTCTCTAGATTTGTATCTAATACCGCTTATGCCGGTGCTAGGAGCCGTGTGGTCATGTCATCCAAGTCGCCACATGAACAGGTACAATAAAAGCGTACCTGAGATACAACACATATCACGAATCGTTAGATTCTTGGTATGTGCTTTAGAACAGGTTAATTATAACCAGAAGACTATACTGTGAAGTATATGTGTGTTGTAATTCTAACTTCTAACATCGCATGGAATCTATCGTTAGTCTGTGCAAAATTATCTACATTGAGCGGCAATACTTAGACTTGGACAACGAAGACTCTTTGCGGATATGGTGCGGCTATTGGATAGTCTGCAGTATGGGAACGTCAACCGTCGGTGTATGACCGTCAAAATCCCTTCTAGTCCACTAATCGTGATATTGATCCGTTCTTCCAGAAACATGCATTCAAATTGCTTCTGGTTCATATGGTGAGGATTTTTTTTATCCACTGCATGGCCTAGCCTGTCTTAATAGTGTTATATTGGGTTAAAATGTTGAGACCTAGAACCCTGGAGTCTGTCGTTCAAATACTCTTCTCGCTGGAGAGCTTTCTGTGTACAAAATTGCCCGGAAGAGCGCAAAGTTGAGGATGGTTAGCAAAGAAACATCATACTGTTCAGTGTCAGCACCAATGATGTCTCCCTTGAGGAAGAAAGGGATATTATCCAAGAAGCCGTCAGTTTTTTTATACTGCGGTGTGTTTGTGGATTTGTGATCGAAATCATGCACACTGCGGCTGTATATGATGGTTGTGTTCACGCCAGAAAGTTGAGAGTTAGACGGGAGCATGCACGGGATACAAAACGATTTCGTGGATAGTCCGAAGTGACTCAGTGCACGGTACGTTTGGGAATTTGTTTTTGCGGGGAAATTGCATTAGCCTTAGTTTGAAGACAATTATCCACCCCATTACAACTATGAACTTTTACACAAGATTTGGTGGGAAGATGCGGATTAGAAGAAACGATTGGTAGTCAAAATGAAAACCAAAATACCGCAAAATGACGGAATGTTCACCTAATTGCCAGTCGTCACGAACATTTAAAATTTCAACATTTTTATCGACGACAGCTTGATTCTGTGTATGATTAATTGCTACAAGAATTAAGCAATTATGTCACATAAAGTTATGTTATGTGAGTAGCCTGTTGCATTCTGGGGTTTCAATCTTGACATTTCATACGCTCATTGTTGAAAGTATGTTACAACGAGAGTGAAATCAGTCATTTTGAAGTGTAAGTCGACCATATTTTATTTGCGGGACACTAAATAACACGGCGGCAATACACTATTATTTCTTATCACAAACTGAAGTAATCGATACAGTTAGCATAGTGTGTGTCGCGAGTTTAGCCATACTGCGGGTTGTGGAAATTAAAATTCAAATCCTGGTCACATTTAGTGTTACTGCGATGCATGTCTCAGCCTCGCCCACCACATAATCTTTGATATAACACTGGATTATGATATAATATAAGCCAGGGTAACTGAAGATATCACTTTTAAATATCCCCGAGGGAGACAAGGATGGATGCACGGACTACCATGAGGTATGGATATAATTGGTTGGCATATGGATGACTTACCTCAGTGACGCACTGAATAAAGATGCCAGAAATATCCCAGGAAAACCGGGCAAGTGTTGAAATAGCTCCATGACAAAGTAGGGCAGGATCTGCAAAACAAGTTAAAAATACAGAGCAAAGATTTGTCATGGCTAGCTGTTATTTTCCGTGCCGAACAGGGAGTCCAAAATTCGTTCGTTTTGATGATAGCAAAAATAAGATAGTTCACCTAACTGTATAGTCATATCTGTATACGCGTCCCTGCTCACGTTTACTTTACATAGCTGACGTAGATGGTACAAACTACTTTAGCTACATGTGTGGTAACAGCATGGAGTACGATGTCTTTGTGTGTACATACTTATAGAGTAGATTATACACTGTTCTAGTATCACTGCTCGTGTTTCCATCGAAAATTTATACAATGCTCATGCAAGATTCAGTATCAGGTCGGGTACCTTCATGGCTCCATTTCTCTGAATTAACGACAAAACATGTTTTGATACCGTTGGACAATATTTTACTCATATTCGATGACAGTGATAACTCCAAGCGATCAAGTATAAATAAAAGCAATAAGTAACGTCACCTCATTAGAAGTATTTATCACCCCCTCCTCAAATGGGTCGCACTGTTTGTCACTGTAATAGGCATACGCTGCAAACCCTTGCAAAGCGAGAAGTATAGCTAGTATATGGAAACCCGGAATACTGAAGAGTAGGACCCTGTTGTGAAAGAAAGAAAACCAACGTTTGTGAAGTCTTCCTGAATTTCATCAGAGGTCGATTGCATGGATTTTTTCGCGGTAATCAAATAATATTTTACCGCCGTCGAATAATATGAGATTATTATACAATGTTGACTCCAATATGGATTATTATTTTACGTGTCCACGTTGTGTTGAAAATCCGTACTGGACGAGATACCACAGGCGTCAGATTCCAATACGGATTTTCAACACAACGTTTACGAGAACAATACAAATTCCATAATTGTATTTGCATATTTTGTACACTGTATATTACCTATTTAATATATGTGAAATGACAAAGGAGACAACACGACACAAGTTGACGTTTCAACGATAACAAATATAATTCCGCTGATAAACAAATCATGAATACAAAATATCACAGACTACATTGTATTTGGAAACTGAATAAACAGTTCCCATACCAGTAACTTTGGAGAAATCAACTCAGTTATCAGAGTATATCAAAGCGTATCTCTCGCATAAAACATCCATTCAATTTGCTTTCAAAATTAGTTAACTATTCAACTGTATTTCAACTACCTTTAAACAAGAGAATGAATTTAACAACCATTTCCGCTCAATTTATTATGATATTAAATGTGCCACCGGAAATATTCGCGGGCGAGAACACGGGACTAGACAGGCCAACACACGGTGGAGGTTTTTCCCCCCTTAAATTATTTTCTTCAACGAGTGGCACTTATAATTCTCGATAGATTTTGGAAGCGCGTCCACATCTAAATCGCCAAAAAAGTCCTCGTCGTTGTTGTTGGACGTAGGAGGCCTTTTTTTTTCACCCGTCTTTACCAGGGTGTTGGGCATCGGACGCAGTTTCGTCTCTGTCACACTACAATAATAATTCAAAGTCTGAACATTTTCGTGACCACTGAGTTGCATTATGTCAACTAGGTCAAGGGACGTTTCGCGGAAGAGTCTTTTCTGTGTGTTTTTTTCCTCTGCGAGTGATTCGTTTTGCGCCCCGGTAATCTTCTTTCGTTAGAAATCTTCGTCATTATTTTGCCTCAAATGTGCTCTCCCATGCGCTGACATTCATACCAAGCACCGCTCTTGCTTGCCTCAAACTTATTTGGTTACATATAAAACGGTGAGTCTGGTTTGGACATGTCAAGAGGCGTCCTATGAATAAAGAAAAGTGAGGCTCAATAAGTGTGTTGATATAGCTATTGTAACACATACAAAATTCGAATCTGGAATTATGTTCGATTCGCAGAGGATTATTAAAAAAACCCATTTGCGTACTATAATTTCATAATAGCGAACCCCCTTCTTCCCTTTCTCTTACTTCTTGTTCTTCCCATTCTCCGTCTTCCTTCTCCTAAAGGGCATAAAATTAATTCTCCGAAAGCAGTCAAATTCAGCTATCTAAAATATATTCTCCGGAAACAGTCGAAATTGTCTGCTTTCGCTTCTTCAGAAGCATCTAAACTTGGTCATGAATATAGGAACGCGTGATATTAATCTTGAATCCCGAACAGACGTACATCTATCGATTTGACTTTTGCTAACAGTTTCGATTAAGAACAGTTACTGTGATGTTATGAACAGATGTTGTTTCTGGACACCTAACGGTTTGGAGGATTTTCGATGACTTTCACGGAATTTTGGGGATTTTAAAAACTTCTAGGCTTGCCACCGATTTCAAAGATTTGGAGAACGGGATATAACGTATTTTTATGGATGTTATGACCTTTTGAGGACTTATCGTGTATCTTGGAGGATTTTTTCATGGATTTTTTCATGGATCATTAACCGCTTTTGTCACG
>JAVTVY010017064.1:0-61272 GCA_036873755.1 Hanleya hanleyi | reverse complement strand
CACACATCGTTGAAGCTGGTATTGAGCTTAGTCAAATTTTACCTAACAAGCTCTTACCAATTACACCATGGCAGTCAGCTAAACCAGAAGTAGATGTTACACTTACGAAATATAAAAAGGCAGCCACGACCCAACAAGTGTATACACAGGAATTCTGCTGAGAGAAAAATGCAGATCATATCAGGGCTATTTATAGAGATGGTTCTAAAGATGGTGAGAGAGTAGAATGTGCTACTATCTTCAGTTCCAAAGCAAAAACTTGTCGACTATCAGATAAAAGTTCGATATTCACTGCAGAAGCAAAAGCTCTATTGTCGGCCTTCGAAGGTATTGGGGTCATTAAAGTGAAAAAAATGTCATATTCTCGGATTCACTTTCATGCCTTCAAGCGATTAAAAGTGGAACTTCAACTCATTCCACCATCTTCAATATTGTACAATTATAGGACTCAACAGATTGATAGTGTTTTGTTGGTTGCCTGGTCATGTTGGCATCAAAGGTAATACTGAGACTGATATAATGAGTAAGGTAGCCCTAGATAATGAGGCTGATCCTGTTGGAATCACATATAGCGATTTCAGACCCTCTATCTGTGATTTCAGACCCTCTATCTGTGATTATGTGAGAAAACTGTTACAATCTATATGGAATGGCGTGGATAATAACAAAGTTCACAAGTCCATAAAAACTGTACGCTATACTCATCTGAACAGTCGAAAGCTTTTCGATCGAGCCATGATCAGGATTGTAGAATAGCTCACGAATATTTTCTAAAACAGAGCCAGTCCCAATGTTTATTCCATACCATGAAGATCTCACATTGAAACATATTCTTATCGACTGTTTTTATTTTAATATTCTTTTTATCGAGCAGCTACTTCAGAAGGGTAGAAGAAGATTGTAGTTTAGGTTATTAGAGAGACATCAATTTGTTATATAAATTTTAATGTATGTACCTGGTTTAATGTGGTGGACCACCAATTTATTAACTTGAAAACTTAGAATCGTGTTTGATCACTCCTGAACGCCATGCTAAACCTTAATTCTCTCAGCCATAAACACCGGGAAGGTAGTAATGGCGGAGCTCTGTCTTCTCGAACTGCGCTGATCTAAAACGACCTGAACAGCGAAAATCTGAAAAATAATTTCAAAGTTTCACTATAGGTATTTATCGAAATCGTTCATCAAATATAATAAACAAAAATAAAAGATCATCTGAAATGTACAGAATAAGACAAATTTCTCGGAGCGAAGAGCATGCAATTCCGACTCCCAATCTGACTACATCCGAGCTCCAGACACGGAAATAACAGGGCGAACGCATCTCTACTATGTACGAGTTATCTTCAGATCCACCCTGACCAGTATGTATGTAGGTGCAGTTCACCCATCAGATCCACCAGACGGCTAGCATCAGTGAATCGTTTTCGTGCTTCGAACCCCTCATTGTCAGCCCCCAGATTCCTTGTGTCTGGCGGTGTCCTTGAACCATAATACCGATGTCAACCGAGATTATTTGGCTTTGCGTCCGTAACACATCAGCGTTTTCAGGTATGAACGGTACGGGTACTGGATAAAATTATGGTCCCGTTCAAACTAAAATCAACTTGACAGAACAGGGAGTGTAGTCAGTTATTAACAGACCCCACATTGGTCCATGTTTGTGCCGTCTTTATTCACGATCTTTAGTAGGGGTACCAAACCATCACCCACTATATGCGGTTCAACGAAGTCGAAATAGACGTACAAAGTAATCATATTCATGTTATTTAGCCGGTTTATCTACCAGTATAAGTACCCCGTCCGTATTTATTATGAGTATATCCCCAAATAAAGGCTTTTGATTGGACAACAGCCGAGAATACAAATAACAAACAAGAGCGAATATGACGGATACAACATGAAACGGTGGTTTCTGATTGGACAAGATCCTACGAGAATTGTTAACGTACCCAACGCGGCTCCCTCAGTTGGGTATGAGGAAATGTTGGAAAGAATAAACTTGTGAACATGTTGATCTTTCTTTCAACTGTTTGCATCATGGAGATAAGACATTATGGGACTAGGTAAAGAAGAAGTTATAGCGTTACGGCATCACCGTGTTAAGACAGGCGATCAGCAAACCTACCCTCCACCACTACCCTCCACCCCCACCACCACCAACCACCACCACCCACCACCCCACCCCCCGCCATCACCACCACTACCCATCACCACCCGCCACCACCATCACCATCCACCACCATCGGCCAGCATCCGCCCGCATCATCACCACCACAGACTTCATTTTACCGTAGTATCGCTGTCCACGCTTAATTTTGTTCGCTTATTATGTTTGTTGAAATTGATCTTCATCCTCTTTCTGATGCAACTGTTTGTCCTTCAGGTCATCCAGATCCCTGATCAGATCCACGAACTCGAGAGCCCGAGACTAAATTACACGTATATATTATCTCATCCGGCAAATGGATCATACATGTTCGTAGTATTTAATATATCCTCCCTCTTGTATACCAGTTCTCCATTTTCATTCCACTTCATATCTGTACTCGTGTTAGCCCTGTTGAGTAAATGTTGCGCCATTTTCTGCATGGTTTTGGAGACGCTCTCTAAAACTTATTGTTCAACATTACACACACCCGGCTGTTCGATTTTCGGTTGGGGGGCCTTGAACTTTATCCGTCACAACGACGTTGTTCGTTCCGTGATTCGTCCCGTGACGAAATGAACGTCAACCCTGACGGCCGAGTTATACTCGCATACAGTCGCTTTGATTCTTTGATCTACGACTATCGGTTTGGCTAATCGACAGGACGTGACATCGGACCTATGATCTGGCGGAGCTATGTCGATGATATTTGTAGTCAATTGTTTGCATAATATTTTACGCGTCTCGGGTACGAGCATGGGTGAATGAGTGAATAGGATTTAACGTCGATTTCACCATTGTTTGAGTCGTATCGCGACGAACCAATCAAGCAACACCCAGTCAAGATGCGTTCCTGCAACTTCAAAGAAGAAATCTTTCAAGCAGCATGGAACCAGAAACCCTGCATCCACCACATAAAACACGGAGGACAGCACACAAGACAAAGACAGGACGTTTACACGGTACAATAAGGACAAGTGCTATTACAGTGCTAAACATCACATTATCAAGTTCCTGTTTGCTCCTCAGCAAAATGCGTTGAAGCAACAGGAACCAGTGCCCACCCAACCACCCGCTACGAGAATGGAAATGCTAAAACAAGACATCTGTACGACGCATATTGGACAGAATTACGGTTTAACGTTGCGTTCAGCGATATCTCGGCTATGTAGCGACTATCAAACAAAATTCTAAGTATTCAAGTTAATAACTTAGTTATACGAAAAACCGATTTCTCAATCTAAAATACTATCTGCTTTTACCCAACTAAAAACATCTTCTAAAGCAGCTGCTCGATAAAAAGAATGTCTTGTGTTCTACACAGCCGACAAGAATGTTTCACTGTGAGGGTCTGGCTCTTGCTTTAGTGAATGTTTGAGTTCACGGCTTGATCGACACGTTTCCCGCTGTTCAGATGAGTATAGCCTATAGCTTCTTTGAACTCGTGCAGTTTGTTATTCTCCACAGCATCTCGTAAAGATTGAAACCACTTTCTCACATAACGAAGCCCAACATGAATCTGTTGATAAAATCTACGTTCATATAATTGTAGAATTTTCAAAATGATAGGGTGAGTTGAAGTACACGTCTCAATCATTCGAAGGCATGACTGTGAATCGGAGAATATGACATTTTCCTTATATAATAGACCCAATACCTTCCAAAGCTAACAATAGATCTTTGGCTTCGGCAGTGAAAATCTAACTTTTACCTGGAAGTCGACAGGTTTTAGTTTGGGAACTAAAGATAGTAGCCCAAGCTACTCTCTCACCATCTTTAGAACCATCTGAAAAATAGCCTGATGCGATCTGTATTTTCTCTCAATAGACCAAATTCTTGTGTATACACGAGATAACTCGTGTCTGCATTTTTTCAAATATTTCTTCACTGTAAAATTCTGCTTCAGGTCTGGCTAACTGCCATGGTGAAAATGTTAAGAACTGTTAAAATTTTACCAATCGCAATACCAGCTGCTACAACGTGTGGTTTCATACGAATTCCAAGAGGTGGAGCTTCAAGAGCTTTCGTGCACGTAGCTTTCAAGCAATTTATTTGTGATAAGAACGTTGATCGGTGGTCAAACAATATCCTAAGAATTTGATCTCATTTACTACTTTGATCTCAGTTCCATCTAATGTAAGTACTGTATCTTTGTGCTGGAAATACGTTCTGCAAAGTTGTATACAGTTTGTCTTATCTCTGGAGAATTTGAAGCCATTTAATAGACACCATTCCTGCTCTCTATTTAGACAAAGCTATACAGTTCTCTCAATATTGTGTATGCTTTTCTCACTACGCCATATGTTGAAATCGTCTACAAAGAGTGAACCATGTATTGATGCTAAATAAATTGATACTAATGATGCTATAAACTAGAGCCTATCGACTTTTTTATATCTCGATGTCTGGGAATCATAGAAACGATTAATATTTGCTATGCATGTGATCATCAGCATACATCTGAACTTCACCACGGTTTTTGGGCAAAACCTGAATAGTAAAGTATTGTCCTCTTATCAAAATAATATCACAAGCAAATGAACTAGATTTCTGCATATTACAGTTAGACTCGCTGAAATGCATTGGCTACCCAGCCACCGTTCTTATAACATTTGACATTGCTCGCAAAAAATTGGCAAGTTTCATATTCGCAGGATTCAAAACAAAAATCGAGTGATGCATCACTGAAGATGAGCTGATGCTGAAAGTTGAATAGCAATCCTGATCCTCCATCCAGGTCTGTGCACTTCGTACTGGTACATAACTATTACTCAAATGGTCGGTTGAAAATAACAGCAACGGACGGACGCATGCTTCGCCTTGTTCATAGAAAAGTCGAGCTTATAAGGGAGATATGCTGTAGAATGATCTCTTGCTTATCCTCGAGGGAATGAAACGTGGGCGTCTCTCCAGTTTTAATTTCATCTTTGTTCAAAGGGGATGAAATATATGGCTGCTGATCTGGCTTTTATTTTGCTCAATTCTGAGAAAATATGAGGTCATGAATGTGACTTGCCACTCCTAAAAATTACGACCGATCTTATATCTATGTCAAACTCCTATTCTGCCAAGGTAGGTCAGAGATGATTACAAGCGTCTAGTCCGTCATTCATAATCCAGCCGTCGTCCATTAGAGAATATCCGCGTCCATAATCCAAAGACCTATTCCATTTCCATATAACAGTATTAGCACCAAATTCAAAAGGCAAAAGTATACATAAACATAGGCTTGTTTCCTGCAAGAGAGAAGCGGTCAACAATTTTCAATGATGCCGGCAAGACATCATGATGTTCCAAAAATATCAAATCCGTATCGCTGATCATTATTCTTAATCCATAATATTCGTTGTAAAGTCGTCATCTAAAGAATGATGTATCTCAGTCACGCTTTGATTGTGACCGTTCATATGAGTACCATGAGGATCTTGAAGTACATGGGTTCATACGGCCCCTAGCCCCGTGTTAAGCGGAATTAGACACAAGTTACGAAACGTAGCGCCATAGATCTTGCACGCTGCGTTCGTATTTTGCTATCAGCATGCGATATGTATCGCCAAATTTGAAAACTTTGAGTGGAGGCGCTTGGTGGAATAGCCCTGTTTTATAAGTTTCTGCAACAATGTTTTGTGACGTTGATTAAAATCATCACATTTAACACAGGATCTAGCAAATGCCACTAAGCGAGATATGTATACGCCATATGCAGGTCCCACTGGAATATTACTATCCAGAAAGGGATAGTTTACGATGTCGAAATTGTAATCATCTCTTTTGTCATAAAGTCGACGAGAGAGAATGCCCGCTTCATTTTTATAGAGCTAATAGGACTATAGGACTAATCCTATGAAACGTACAAAATTAATCACACCCATGATCACTGATAAAACCATAAATGTCTCTCTCACTCATCATCGTAGTCCTTCATGCAGAATGGGATCTAGCTTTGCCAAGTTTGACTTGCACCGTTGTGAACAATATAGCCATAACCAAGTTAAGAACGAACAACTCATCGATATAAATGGAGAAGCGTTTGTTGATCTCTCCACTGATAGCTGGCAACTGCCTTCAACAAATCGTGAGCTTTCGGTTTATATGCGGTTTGAGTGATAGTCGGTGGTCAAACAATATTCCTAAGAATTTGACCTCTTTTACCACTTTGATTTCAGTTCCATCTAATATAAGTACTGAATCTTTGTGCTGGAAATGTTTTCTGAAAAAGTGTATACAATTTGTCTTAGCTCTGGAGAATGTGAAGCCATTTTCTAGACACCATTTCTGACTTTTTAGATAAAGTTGTAATGTTCTCTCAATATTGTGTATACTTTTTCCACTGCACGATATGTTGAAAGCGTCTACAACGAGTGATCCATCAATTGAATTATTCAAAGTTGCAGCTAAGCTGTTGACCTCGATACTAAACAGTAGTAGACAAAACACTGCCATGGGGGACACCCTGATCCTGATCGAAATGGTCAGACATGGTTGTATGCAAGCCAATTTGAAATTATCTATCATTAAAAAATTCGGAAATAAAAACGGGTAAACGGTACTTTACTCCGATATTTTGAAGATGTTTTAGAATCCCGCATTTCCATGTAGTATCATAGGCCTTTTCTAAATCAAAAAAGATAAAAACCACCTGTTCATTCTTGGCGAAAGCATTCTCGGCAAACGAATTTAATCTGACAAAATGATCAATGGTACTTCTATTTTCACAGAAACCACCGTGAATATCAGTAAGTTTCTTTTCAGATTCCAGGTACCAAACAAGACGATCACTTATCATGCGTGCCATTGTTTTGCAAACGCATTAAGTCAGTGAAATCAGACGATAATTATCAGGGTCTGTATGGTTACGGCCAGGCTTTGGTACTGGCATAACTATGGCATTATGCCATGACGGTGGAAAGTTCTGTTATCCAAAGTCTGTTCAATATGCGTAATAGAATTTCGAGAGACGATTCGGGTAGATGTTTCAAAATTTGATAATGAATATTATCAGGGCCTGCAGCAGAATCGTAAGCTTTCGTGGAAGAAGCATGAGGTTCCCCAGTTGTAAACATAGCGTTATAGCCTTCGCGGTTACAGGGGGTTATTTAATTCCATTTTTCTTTTATCTTTTTTGGAAACTTTGAATTTAGGTACATAATTTTCTGACGAAGAGTTTTTGGCAATTGTTTCGCCTAATTTATTTGCGTTGATGAGCGCTGAACTTGAAGCTTTTATCTTTTATTCTTTGGATCATATTCCAAACGTTTGCTATATGAGTTTGTGTTTAAGAAACATACCTTAATACCTACAATGTGCGGTTTCATAGGAATTCCAAGAGGTGGAATAATGGAGGGTTTCTTTAAATGGAAATCTACGTACTGAGGGTTGAAAACAGTTATATGCAGGATTCGAGTGATTTCATCGCAATTTTGTGATACATTGCAGCGATATCTTAATTCTTCCAAGTTCTAAAGTAAATTCATCTACTTTGACATGTAAGCAAATTTCCACTTACCTTCAACAATTCAAGACCTTTCGTGCACGTAGCTTTCAATCAATTTATATGTGACAAGAACGTTTGATCAGTGGTCGAACAGACCATTTACTACTTTGATCTCAGTTCCATCTAATGAAAGTACTGGATCTTTGTGCTGGAAATGCTTTCTGCAAGGGTGTATACAGTTTGTCTTAGCTCTGGAGAATTTGAAGCCATTTTCTAGACACCATTCCTGAATTCTATTTAGACAATATATTGATATAAATGATCAGACATAGTTGTACCCAACCGAACTTGGAATTGTCTATTGAATTGTGTAAAAACAAACGGGTAAACGGCCCTTAAATCCCATATTATGGAAGATTGTTTAGTATTTCCATGCAGTATCATAGTATTTTTTTCTGAAAAGAAAAACCATATGTTCATCCTTGGCGAATCAAGTCTGACTAAATGGCCAAAGTTACTTCTATTTTTAAGGGAACCAGCTTGAATATCAGTAAGTTTTTCAGTTTCAATGCGTTCCATTGTTTTAGAAACAAAGCTAGTCCGTGAAATCGGACAATAATTACCAACGTCTGTATGGTTACGGCGAGGCTTTGATACTGGTATGACAATGGCATTATGCCATGACGGTGAGAGTCTTCTGTTACCCAAAATCTGTGGAATATGTGTAATATGATTTCTACAGAAGATTCGGGTAGATATTTCAGAAATTGGTAACTAATATTATCAGGGCATGCAGCAAAATCGTTTGCTTTCATGAGAGAAGCATGAAGTTCGTTCATTGAAAAAAAAAACATAGCCTTCACGCTTATCGGAGAAAAATTGTATTTCAGTCTTCTTTGAGGAAATTTTGAAATTTAGGTGCAGGATTTTCTGACCTATGTTTTTGGCAATTGTTTCACCTCACTTGTTCGTAATTTACACTGTCAGTTATAACCTAATTTGCATCATTAAGATGATGAATACTGGATTTGATTTGGTGAATCATGTTCCCAACTTCGTAATACGAGTATCTGTATTGATTTTAGAAACATAATTTTTTCCAATATTCGTGGCGCTACGAGCTTTAGCTCAAGTAACTCTGAGATATTTCAAACTTTCAGGATTAGGATATAGGCGGAAGCACCGTTCAACTTTCTTCATTTCCTTGCATCTTTACATCATCGTTAAACCATCATTTTTAATCTGTGCAACTGCTGAAGATGTGGGTATGGTTCATTGGCAATTGCAATCAGCATACCGGAGAAGTGAGTGAGTGAAATAATTTAACGTCGCTTTCAACAATATTTCAGCTATATTGCGACGAACCAAATAAGCACCACCCAGCCCAACTGCGTTCCTGCTACTTCAAAGAAGAAATCTGTGAAGCAGCATGGAAACAGACACCCTCCATCCACCCTATAAAACACTGATGGCAGCACACAAGACACGGACAGGACACTTACATGGTGCAATAAAGACAAAGCGATATACACAAAATACATTGAAGCAACAGGAACCGATGCCTACCGGACACCCACCACCACCCGCGCATACCCGAGAATAAATGTATAGGATCAGGAATATTGGTGAAAGAGTTCATTTGTAGATTTTATACACAAAGCTGTTCAAAATCCAGCCAATTTGATCTCTCAAAACTCCCACAAAGATCACCATGAACTGATCAAGAAAATTCTTCGAGTATAGGAAGGTCGCAAAGTGAGATATCTAACGCTGAATAGGTTCCATGAGCTGAGGACAAATTTTATAAGAACCACCATTAAAAATACACAAGGAATTATTTGTATGAAACCTTCAAGAATTTCTCCTTTGCAGCTTTCTTTATTATCCCAGCTATACAGCGACGATCAAACAAAATCAAAAGTATTCAAGTTTATAACTTAGTAATCCACCACACATGTACATGCTAAAAAAATTATATAGCAAACCGTTTTCTCTCAAATAAGCTAAAATACAATCTTTTACCAGACTGAATAGATCTTAAGTAGCTGCTAGGTAAAAAAAATCTCTTACAATCTTCAAATTTGTACAGTCGATAAAAATGTGTCACTGTGAGATCTTCCTGACATGGATTACACCTTGAGACTGACTTTCTTTCTCAGTAAATGTTCGTGAGTTGATCTTGTATTGTCGACTTTGCTTCACCTGATCATGGTTTGATCGAAACGTTACCGGCTGCTCAGATGAGTTTAGCCTACAGTTTTTTTTAACCAGTGAAGTTTGTTATTGTTCACAGAATTTCATGCAGATTGAAACACCTTTCTCACACAAGCCCAGATAGGTCTGATATCGCTGTATGGGATTCCAACAGGATAAACATCAAGATCTAGGACTGCCGTTGCCAATTTTCAGCCTCAGAATTACCTTTGATGTCAACTTGACTATGCAATCAACAGAACAATTTCAATCTGTTGATCAAATCTGGTCATATAATTACAGAATATTCCACATTGAGGGACGAGTTGAAGTTCCACTTTTAATCACTTGAAGGCATGACAGTGAATCTGAGAATAAGGACATTTTTCCATTTAGTGGACCTAATACCTCCCAAAGCCGAGAATAGAGCTTTTGCTTCTGCAGTGAATATCGAACTTCTACCTGGTAGTCGAGAGGTTTTAGGTTTGGAGCTAAAGATAGTAGCACATCCTACTCTCCCACCATCTTTAGAACCAGCTGTATAAAAAACCTGATGCCATCAGTGTGAAGCCAGTCAAAGAGATGCAATCGGTTAATTTACTCTAATTACAGAAATCGAGGATCATCAACATCATTGATGTATTCACGGCCATGATGCCTGCCGCTTCATACTGGCCAATAGTTTCTCTGCTGATACTGGACAATCCCGTTTGCGACATTTATATAGCTACATAGTTCATGTCAATATAACAAGTATAAAAAAGGCTCAACTGTCCGCCCGATGTTGTCCCCTTTTATGTCATTTTGCACGAAGGTCTCAAACCTCTGATATCCTGTTTTAGTAATAAATCTGGCTGGGCACATCTTCACAAATATATATTCCTGATATTGACGCAAACAAGTGGCGTTTCTACTCGAACATAACAAAATCATCATACTTTCATAACCATGTTTTCTAAATAAAGCTGGTGGAAATAATTTGATTCCGTTTGACACCATAGCGACCAATTTGGGAGCCGGGGAAACAAACCGGCAGCGATTGTGTTCCTACCAGAATGGGGAAAAAGTGTTTTGATATGTGTGAGAGAGAATTAAGGTTTAACGTCGCATTCAGCAACATAGCGACGATCAAACAAAATTCTAAGTATTTAATTCAACAAACTCCGTAAGCTAATGCGTAAAAAGCGATACAAACATTAAAATTTGTACAACAATATAAATCTAAATAATAATCTAAAATGCAATACATGGAACTCAAATGCAGTTCTAATCGCAGAGTCTGGGAAGTCGCATGCTCCTTTCATCTTTCCAAGCAATTTCCTTGGTTCTTTTTCCTCAAGCTCACCGCGCTGATCAACGCGTAATGTACCAGACCTGTAATGGCTGACCGTCCTGCTCCAACAGTGTACCAGACCTGTAACGGCTGACCGTCCTGATCCAACAATGTCTTTTAATGCGCGATATATATTAATCGCATTAACCCTCTCTTAGCCTAGGAGTTTTAGCCACGGGGATCTATTAAACTTTCTAAACGCCATAGTTAAAAAAACTCCCACTAGGGAGTCTCACTACAACTACAAAGACACCTCAACAGCGTGTTCTCCCATGGAGTACACATTCACTAGCCCCCGAGGGAGCCTCACCCCAAAGGTGTATACTACAACCAGTGTCACTTAACAATATACTCTCTCCCAGAGAACCCCAGGTCTAGGCATAACAATAGCCCAGCTCTATTTCTTGCGATTTGCCTGGCAACACCGAGGAACAAAAGAACAGAACAAAGACTAGCGCACACCTGTACTCTCAGGGCTAAGCCTACAACGCACAGCCATATACCTTCACTGTGGTACATGTATTCAACCCACCTCGATATACACAAATGTGTGCAAATCGACCTAAGCCAAACCGAACGAAAAACTAACTACAAACTAAACCAACAAGGAAATATATACACCAGCAGAATACGAAATATTTACAGAGACAGAGAGAGAGAATTAAGGTTTAACATCGCATTCAGCAATATTTCAGCTATACAGCAACGATCAAACAAAAATCTAAGGATTCAATTCAACTCAGTAAACTATTGCGTAAAAACTGGTACAAACATTAAAATTTGTACAACAAACCAATCTCTCGAATAATTTAACATACAATCTTCTTTTACTCGGCTAAAAAGATCTTCCAGCGAAGCTGCTCGATAAAAAGTGTCTCTAACAATCTTAAAATCTATGCAGTCTATGAGAATGTTTCACCGGGACATCTTCATGACATGGAATACACCTTGTGAGGGAGAAAGAGAGAATTAAGGTTTAACGTCGCATTCAGCAATATTTCAGCTATATAGCGACGATCAAACAAAATTCTAAGTATTCAATTCAACAACTCCGTAAACTAATGCGTTAAAATTGGTACAACAAACCAATCTGAAATATAATCCACTTTTACTCGGCTAAAAAGATCTTCGAGCGTAGTTGCTCGATAAAATCTATCTCTTACAATCTTAAAATCTATGCAGTCTATGAGAATATGTTTCACCGCGAGATCTTCATGACATGGAATACACCTTGGGACCGGCTCCTGTTTTAGTAAATATTCATGGGTTAATCGTGTATGACCATAGAATTCAAATGCTGTTCTAATCGCAGAATCTGGGAAATCGCATGGTCCTTTCATCTTTACTAGGAATTTCTCTGGATCTATTTCCTCAAAATGACCACGTTGATCTCCAACGCGAATGCCTTCCAGCATTAGGCGAGTTTTGGAAATTTCATTTGCTAGCGTGACGTTCCACAGGGTATTTGATACCTGTACCAGACATGCAAGGACGGACCGTCCTGATACAACAGTGACTTTTAATGCGCGATGTATATCAATCGCATTAGCCTTGTCTAAGCTTAGGAGTTTTAGGCTCAGTGACCTATCAAACTTTCCAAACGCCATCAACAAAAAATTCAAAGTCCCACTAGGGAGTCTCAATACAACTACAAACTACAAATAGTGACAAGCACACACCCAAACAGCGTGCCTCCCCACAGAGTAAACATTGAAGGGAGCCTCACTACAAAGGTGTATACTATATATAAACAGTACAACAATACACTAGGGTCCAGACAGAACAATAGCCCAGTTCTAAGCTCTGCCAGTTGCCTGGAAACACCGAGGAACAAAAGAACAGAGAACAAAGACTAGCGCACAGCAGTAAACTCAGGGCTAAGCCAAGAACGCAGTCATATATCTTCACTATGGTACATGTATTCAACCCACCATGATATATACACAAATATTATGTGCAAATCGACCTAAGCTAAACCGAACGAACCAACTACAAACTAAATCAAGCCACAAGAAAATATATACACCAGAAGAATACGAAATATTTACATACAGCGAACAAACAGAGAAAGGGGAAGAGAGACAGAAAACAACCTGCCGACCGTTTCAGTCACAAAGACCGAGGCGGTAGTAATGGCAGCTCTCTGCCCTCCCGAACCGAGCCGAACCGACAGACAAAAAAAAATCCTGAGCAGCAAAAGAACTGAGAAATAATTCCAAAATTTCCCCACGGGTACTTGTCAAAAGTATTCACAAAATATAATACACAGAAGAACAGACCTAAGATCGGCTAAAATCCGCAAAATTAAGACAAATTCAGAGCGAAGCGTGAACACGTCCGACCCCTAATCTCACTACATCCGAGCTCCCGCCGGGGAAACCGGCAGTGATTGCGTCCCTGTCAGAAAGGAGTGAAAAGATTTTTTGATGTGAAAATGAAGAAAGTAAACACGCTAAGAAACTGTTAAAAGAACCAGAGTTCAATGCACACAAGCCCAGTAAGACAACCGGATAAAATAATTAGTGTTCAAAACAGAGTGAAACACATCTGCTTAGTTCAAAATATCTCAGCGTTTGAAATAAATTGCAAATGGCGACCAAATCAAAAGAAGGCTACAAGACCCGTATGACCGGAAGTACAGCGCCATCTATACAAACAATACAGTGATTGTTCATGGTTTAGACATGGAACATATTTGAAGTCTCGCGCGAACCAAAATGTTTTTTTCAGATTGGGCGAACGTCTGTAACAAGTTTGAACCGGTGGATGTGTTACAGACGGTTTAGAATGGAGAACTTCGTGTTTTTTCCGCATAACTAAAGCAATCTGCCCCACATTTGGGGAGTATTTAAGAAGAAATAGGAGAAATTCTTTCCTCGTTATTTTAGTGACGAGAGCGAGAGAGAGAATTAAGGTTTAACGTCGCGTTCAGCAATATTTCAGCTATATAGCGACGATCAAACAAAATTCTAAGTATTCAAGTTACTAACTCAGTAAACTAATGCAGTAGAAACAGGTACAAACATTAAAACTTGAACAACAAACCGATCTCTCTTAAATAATATAAAATACAATCTTTTTGCTCAGCTAAAATCATCTTCCAGCGTGGCAGCTCGATAAGAAGAGAGAGAATTAAGGTTTAACGTCGCATTCAGCAATATTTCAGCTATATAGCGACGATCAAACAAAATTCAATTCAACTCAGTAAACTAATGCGTTAAAACAGGCACAAACATTAAAATTTGTACAACAAACCAATCTTTCTCAAATAATCTAAAATACAATCCTCTTTTACTCGGCTAAAAAGATCTTCCAGCTTAGTTGCTCGATAAAAAGCATCTCTTACAATCTTGAAATCTATGCAGTCTATGAGAATATGTTTCACGGTGAGATCTTCATGACATGGAATACACCTTGGGACCGGCTCCTCTTTTAGTAATTAATTGGTTTGTTATTCGTGTATGTCCGATCCTACATCGTCTAATCTTTGCCTGATCGAAACGTTTCTGTGTACTGTGTTTAACATAGCATACATGTATTGAGAGACAATACACCTATAACATATACATGTTGTTCTACATTCTGGACATTTCATTCTCCAAAGCTTCTTGCGAAAGACACCTTAAAAAAAGTCACTCTCTCCAACTTAAAATCTTACATACGTCAATCAGACACTTCATTGACGGACCAATGAAATTTGAGAGTAGATGCAATGGGCGGTGTGTTTGCCACTGTTTTTTTTCGCATAAAGCATGGTAATATTCACATTATTTCACAATCTTTTACAGAGAGCATTCATCGTCTAGAAGCCAGAATTCATCCCAGTCTGAAACCATGTTTACATTTAACTACGCTAAAATGTTTCATCTACCAGAAGGTAAAAAGACAGTTTCGAGATACCGAAATGCCCTCCATACGGGCATTACAGATGCAATTGGTGTTGGACTACTGTCCGAGTGGAAAAAACTTCCTGGAATAACCTGCAACCTTCACCAAGACCACATCCCTGACGGACCTGAATGCTCCCGGACATGAGAAATACCTTTTCAGGGCCAACCAGATCTTCCGATCGATGCACTTCTAATCTAACTTTTGAGCAAAAACCAATTTAAAACACGAAAAAACCCCACACGACCGATAGAATACACTGAAAAATCACCAGGAAAAACCTCTGCAGTTTAGAAGTATACATTTTATCTTTTTAAACACACAAAACCCCCTATATATTTAACTTAATATATTTTAAATATACAATTATAAACACACCGTCTACTTTTTTATCATTTGTGAAATGGGGAGAACAATTATAAACACACCGTCTACTTTTTTATCATTTGTGAAATGGGGAGATACCCTCAAATAACCCTCCATTATAACCATGTCCTCCTTTCTTAAAATACATGTACTGTGTTTAACATAGCATACATGTACTGGAGCATACATGTACTGGGAGACTATACACCTATTTTAACATGGGAGAGTATACATGTTTTTCTACATTCGGGACATTTCATTCTCCAAAGCCAGCTAGCCCCAAATGATCATGTGACCAGGCCACATGACCAGCTCATGTGTGGATTGGGGAGAACAATTCTTTAAGTATGATGTTCATTTAGTCATAGCTTCAAATTTACACTGTTCGCATAAAAAGGGAATGCCTATTTGCATTGAGCATGATATATGAGGAATATTTTTGTTATCGCATGATATCACAGCTTTAGACTAGATTATCTATCGTATGCATTGGTGTTTTGGTTGTAATTTTAGGAAAAGGGGAAGGTAAAATTATTATAATGATGAAAACAACTGTCTGGAGTGATAAGGAGCACGGGCCTTCCATTCCAATCGGTCAATGAGCCCTAAGGTATGCTAAGCTACACAATTGTGCATGTACACTGAAACACGTACATCCAGAAACATCACCATGATATGAAATACATATCCTTCCGCTATAACATCAGCGGAATATTTCCACGAACTTCTATTTACAACGCTCCGTTAATTTCACTGAAAAGAGAGAGAGAGAGAGACATAAGGTTTAACGTCGCGTTCAGCAATATTTCAGCTATACAGCGACGATCAAACAAAATTCTAAGTAGTGATGAAATCCCTCTCCCGCCCATCAGCGTGAAGAAAGTCAAAGAGATGCAATCGGTTAATTTACTATAATTACATAAATCGACGATCATCAACATCATGGCTGTATTCGGGGCCATAATCCGGTTTGTGACATTTCTAGAGCTATATAGTTCATGTCAATATTACAAGTATGAAAGGCTAACCTGTCCGCCCGATATTGCCCCCTTCATGTCATTTTGCACGAAAGTCTCAAACACTTGATAAACGGAGAGAGAATTCAAGTTTAACGTGGCATTCAGCAATATTTAAGCTATATAGCGACGATCAAACAAAATTCTAAGTATTCAATTCAACAACTCGATAAACTAATGCGTTGAAACAGGTACAAACATTAAAATTTGTACAACAAACCAATCTCTCTCAAATAATCTAAAATACAATCTTCTTCTACTCTGCTAAAAAGATCTTCCAGCGTAGCTGCTCGATGAAAAGAATCTCTTACAATCTTAAAATCTATGCAGTCTATGAGAGAGAGAGAGAATTAGGGTTTAACGTCGCATTCAGCAATATTTCAGCTATATAGCGACGATCAAACAAAATTCTAAGCAATCAATTCAAAAACTCGGTAAACTAATGCGTTAAAACAGGTACAAACATTAAAATTTGTACAACAAACCAATCTCTCTCAAATAACCTAAAATACAATCTTCTTTCACTCTGCTAAAAAGATCTTCCAGCGTATCTGCTCGATAAAAAGTATCTCTTACAGTTTTAAAATCTATGCAGTCCAGGAGAATATGTCTCACCGTCAGATCTTCATGGCAAGGTATACACCTTGGAATCGGCTCCTGTTTTAGTAAATATTCATGAGTTAATCGTGTGTGACCGATCCTACATCGTCTAATCATGGCCTGGTCGAAGCGTTTATGACTGTTCAGGTGAGTATAACCAACCGTTTTTTTGAACTCGTGAAGTTTGTTATTATTCATAGTATCCCATAGCGATTGAAACAGCCTTCTTACATATGCGCAGATAGATGGTCTGAAATCGCTGTATGGGAGACCAACAGGGTCAACTTCTCCATCTAAAGCTGCCTTAGCCAGTCTATCAGCTTCAGTGTTGCCTTTGATGTCAACGTGACTAGGCACCCAACAAAACACAATATCTATCTGTTGATCAAATCTGGTGTCATATAATTGTAGAATTTCCAAGATGGTGGATGAGTGGAATTTCCATTTTTAATTGCTTTAAGGCATGACAGTGAATCTGAGAATATGACATATTTTTTCCTTCTAGTGGATCCAATACCTTCCAAAGCAGATAATAGAGCTTTTGCTTCTGCAGTAAATATGGAACTTTTACCTGGCAGTCGATACGTTTTAGTTTTGGAACTAAAGATAGTAGCACATGCTACTCTCTCACCATCTTTAGAACCATCTGTATAAATAGCCTGATGCGAACTGTATTTCTCTCTCAATAGACCGAATTCCTGAGTATACACGAGCTGGCTCGTGTCTGCCTTTTTATATTTAGTCAGTGAAATATCTACTTCTGGTGTGGCTAACTGCCATGGTGGAGTTGGCAAGAGCTCGTTAGGTAAAATCTGACTAACTTTAATACCAGCTGCTACAAGATGTGGTTTCATACGGATTCCAAGAGGTGGAATAATCGAGGGTTTTAGCGAATATAAATCTGCGTACTCAGGGTTGAAAACACAGTTATATGCAGGATTTGAGTGGTTCGAACGCAGTTTTGTGATATATTGCAGCGATAATTTAATTCTCCGAAGTTCTAAAGGAATTTCATCCGCTTCTACGTACAAGCTTTCTTTGGGTGATGTTCTGAACGCACCGAGGCAAAGCCTTAGTCCTTGATGGAGAATAGGATCTAGCTTTGCCAAGTTTGACTTGCTTGCACCATTGTAAACAATAGAACCATAATCGAGTTTGGAACGAACAAGCGATCGATATAAATGAAGGAGAGTTTGCTGATCTCCCCCCCACTTATAGCTGGCAACGACTTTCAACAAATCCAGAGCTTTCGTGCATTTGGCTTTTAAGCAATTTATATGTGATTTGAATGTTAGTCGTTGATCAAACCACATGCCTAGAAATTTGACCTCTTTTACTACTTTGATTTCAGTTCCGTCTAATTTTAGTTTTGGATCTTCGTGCTGGAAGTATTTTCTGCAAAAGTGTATACAATTTGTCTTAGCTCTGGAGAACTTGAAACCATTTTCTAGACACCATTTCTGAATTCTGTGTAGACAAAGTTGTAATGTTCTCTCAATACTGTGTATACTTTTCCCACTACACGATATATTGAAATCGTCTACAAAAAGTGAGCCATCAATTGATTTATTCAGAACTGCAGCCAGGCTGTTGATCTTAATACTAAACAGAGTAGTAGACAAAATACTGCCCTGTGGGACACCCTGGTCTTGATCAAAATGATCAGACATAGTTGTACCCAAACGAATTTGGAATTGTCTATTGGAATTTAATTTCATTTTTCTCTTCTCTTTTTTGGAAACTTTGAAATTTAGGTACATAATTTTCTGATGAAGAGTTTTTGGCAATTGTTTCTCCTAATTTATTTGCAATTTCTACTTTGTCAGTAATCACCTGATTTCCATCGTTGAGATGATGAACGCTGAGCTTTTACCTTTTATTCTTTGGATCATATTCCAAACTTTTGTTATTGGTGTATGAGTATTTATCTTAGAAACATAATTTCTCCAAGAATCACGTTTATTCTGTTTCATGGTTCTACGAGCTTTAGCTCTTGTAACTCTGAGATCTTTCAAATTTTCAGGATTAGGATGTCGGCGGAAATATCGTTCAGCCTTCTTCCTACATTTTCTTGCTTTTTTACAGTCATCATTAAACCAAGGTTTCTTAATATGTGCAACTCCTGAAGATGTGGGAATGGTTTGGTTGGCAATTTCTATCAACATATCTGAGAATAGCTGTATAGGATCTGAAGCATCAGCGAAGGAGACTGATTGTAGTTTTTGTGAACAAAGCTTTTCAAACTCGGGCCAGTTTGCTTTCTTGAAATTAAACCTTGTGGAATGAGGGTCATCAGCTGAATGAACAGCTTTTAGAACAGTGGGAAAGTGATCACTTCCACAAAGGTCATCATGAACAGACCAAGAAAATTCTTCAAGAATAGGCAGGTCGCAAAGTGAGATATCCAATGCTGAATAGGTTCCATGAGCCGAGGACAAATGTGTATAAGAACCATCATTAAAAATACACAACGAATTATTTGATATAAAATTTTCGAGAATTTTACCTTTACAATTGTCTTCGTTATCCCAGAGGATGTTACGTCCGTTAAAATCACCCATCAATAAACAAGGTTTCGGGAGCTGATCGTAAAGATCTTGAAGTTCATTTAGTCGGAGACTACCAGAAGAAGGTATGTACACCGTGCATAATGTGAAAACAGAATTCAAGGTAATACGAACCGCTACAGCTTGTAAATCTGTCACTAAATCAACAGGACTGTGTAACACACCCATTTTAACCAATATTGAGGAACCGCCAGTAGCTTTTCCGTTTTCGTCTAAAGCATAGGAATGATAAGGTGTGTATTGGCGAAATTTAAATTTATCTTTATCTGCTTTCTTCAGAAAGGTCTCGTTGAGACAAAAAGCTGATGGTTCATAATCTTGAGTTAATAATTGGAGTTCATTTAAATTTGGCCAAACTCCTCTGCAATTCCACTGAACGATAGTTGGTGGTTGAGCCATCTTCAGTCCGTATATAGAAATAAAACACAAAGCTGTCCAAGTCAAGATATATAAGGGTAGCTTAGCCATTATGTACGTTTTATTTTGGGTAATCCTTTTTGACCCTTCTTTTCTTTTTTCTTTGTTCTCTCTTGCTTTTTACAAACTTCTTTCTGTCTCTCTTGTCCCAACAAGTCCCTAGACCTTTGGTTCAAGGAAGTCTCGCCTATTAGCGGGCGATCGTTACAATCCTGAAAATCCTCATCAGAAAGAATGCATGTATCACTGCTAGGAGTGGGATTAGCATCGACCACCTCAGGCTCCTCGCCGATATCCATTGAATTCTCTTCATTCTTATTCGAGGTAGCTTCCTTACTACCAGACTGTTGACTACTTTGTTTTTCTGAGAACTCCTTCATTACTTCCTCGTTGGGTGTAAAGTTTACATCTACACCGGAGTGAATAGGATTGGTGAAGGAATCTACAGACTGCACAAGTGCATCCTGACGCGAAACACTACCAGTATCCGGTAAGTTGTCAACCTTCAATTCCGGACTTACTACTAAATCAACACTTTCAATTTGATCAGAAACCGACTTCTGATCACCTGGCTTCTGATCACCTGCTTTGACTTTTACATCATCGCAAACTTCACTTTCACTAACATCTTCATCATCGACATCTTTATTCTCTGAATTACAACCTTCATCCATCGCGTCCTCGAGACACTCGTAGCGGTTTGGGGTTTTCTCATTGCTCTCGGCGGCAGCTATCTTCTGATGACGTTTGATAGGTTTGCCGTCAGGGCCTACAATCTTCCACAGGTCTAGGTCTACAGCGCTAAGTCCTCTTCGGACGTCTGCGGGTGGAGCAGAGCGAGGACCAGAGGAACTACGCTTTCTGGCGTTGGTTACGGTATCTCCAGAAACCTGTTTGGCTTTTGGACAGGTTTTTTAAAGTGTCCTTCCTGATGACAGATCAGGCATTTATTTTTATAGGGACACTTCCAGTTCATGTGATCTTCTGATCCACAAGTATAACATGTTTTTACTTGACCGTTATACCATACAGGAAGTCTCAAACCTCCAATCAAAATAGAAGAAGGAAGATCACGTTTGAATTTCGTCATCCAAATTCTCCTAACTCCCGATTCAAACTGTCTATCAAACGAGTAGGACTCCCTTTGTAAAGAGAGAACATCTCCATAAAACTCAAAAGCACGTTTGATCTCAGAATCTGTGAAATCGCATGGTCCTTTCATTTTTACCAGCAATTTCCCTGGATCAATTTCCTCAAAATAGCCAAATTTATCTCCAACGTGAATACCTTCCAGCACTAGTCGAGCTTTGGTATTCTCATTTGCTACTGTGAGGTTCCACAAGGTATTTGATACCTGTACTAGACCTTTAAGAATTTTCGGTCCTGATCCAACAGTGGCTTTCAATGCGTTATATATATCTTCCGGATCTGCTCTTTCTAGACCGTGAAGTTTTAGGCTCAGTGACCTATTAAACTTGCTAAATGCCATAGTGAAAAAAAAAAAAAAAACAAAAAAAAAAAAAACCAAAGTCCACAAGGGAATCTTAATACAAACTACAAATAGTGACACACACAAACCTCAGTAGTGTGCCTCCCCACAGAGTAAACATCGTCTACCCCCTGAGGGAGCCCCACTCTAAAGGCGAATGTGAAAACTATACAAGCAATACAATAATACACTGTCTCTGAACCTTGTCTCGGTCGAACAATAGCCCAGTTCTAAACCGGGACCGTTGCTAGGTGATACCAACGAACAAAAGAACAGAGAACAAAAGACTCGCTCAAGCGTGTACTCTGAGAGCTGGCTAGCGTACAGCTGTACACTTAGGGCTAAGCCTACAATGCACAGCAATATAACTTCGGTATGTTACATGTATCCAACCTACCTCGATTGACACAAATATTATGTGCAAATCGACCTACGGCAAGCCGAACGAAAAACGAACCAACTTCAGACTAGATCCAGTCAACAAGGAGAAATATATATACAACAGCAAAATACGAAATATTTACAGACAGCGAACAAACAGAGAAGCGGGAGACAGAGAAAAAACACACCAACCCTCTCGGTCACAAAGACCGAGCGGCAGTAATGGCGGCGCTCTGCCTTCCCAAACCAAGCCAAACTGACTAAGTCAGAAAAACGCCCTGAACAGCAAAAAACTGAGAAATAATTCTAAACTTTCACCACAGGTATTTGCCAAAAGTATTCACAAAATATATTACACAGAAATCAGAGCTAATATCAGCTGAAATACACAGAAATAGACAAATTTCACGGAGCGAAGTGAAAACACGTCCGACTCCCAATCTCTCTACATCCGGGTCCTGCAGTCTATGAGAACCTGTTTCAATGCGAGACCTACATGGCATGGATTACACCTTGGGACCGGCTCCTGTTTTAGTAAATATTCGTGGGTTAATCGTGTATACGTAAGGAAATGACAAAAACTGCCCAAGCCAAGATATAGAAGTAGTGACTCCAGTAGAACTGCCCGTAGTCGGGTGAAAACACTTTTTTGTCCATTATTGACTTGTTTAAATCTTGTAGTTTCTTCAATAAAACTTATGGAATCTTAACAAAATATTGTTTCTTCGTTGTTGACTGGGAATGCTACTTTATTTTTATCTTGAAAATTATTGCACTGTAGGATACTTCTATGAGAAATCGTTAATTGCACGTATCAACTTTCGTAATATGCGCTGCCCGCTTCAGCGCACGGACATCATTTTTTCACACATATCGCCAGCTTCTCGATTTTTCCAAAGGTGAGCCAATGAAAATATCCGTCTGTCAATAGTACCATCTTGTAGCCAATGAAATTCTTAGCGTCATTTCCGGGTTAATTTTGTCGGTCCACATGTGTCTGGATGGAAAACTTTGATATTTCTAGCACTTGGGTACGTATCTCTGTTCGAGTTGCATGTGAATCAGTCGGTAAAAGTATAAACCTAAATATTTTTCATATTATTGGCCAGCTCTTTTTTCAAATTTCGTCATTTTTTACATCATATCAAAACTTCACGATCTTATGGAAAATCCAAAATGGCGCCTGTCTTCGTTGATGCGTCCCAGTGTTCAGTGAGTGAATTTCGGGAAATTACGCAGCAAATTAGCCCCAGAATCTGCTGGAATGACTAAATTTCTTTCAGTTTATTCGTAAATTGTTCTCTGAATCGTTCACATTATTTTCTTGTTATAGCCATGCCATCTCGCTGGATAAACTCATCTATTGCTCAGCTGCCCAAGGATTGTTGACCCCACGCTGACCCGAGGGGCTGGCCTGTTCCAAATGCAGTATAGGGATTTCAGGAACCAATTTACTCCAAACCATGTAAAATGTGTTGTTTTGCGCCCATGGATGTTTGACATTTTGACTACCCATAATTTAACAGACTCATCGGTTTTAATATTTTAGTTAACACTATAGCACTGCATGCCTCCACCCACAACGTTTCCGAGAGCCTGTCGTCCACCTATCACATGCTGTATGACTAATCATAAACATTTTATTGTAATATAAATTCATAATAATTTATAGCTTTATATTATAATTGCTGCCAATGAATATCTACCCCCCCCCCCCGCCCCGTTTAAATCGTATTCATTCACTCACTCTCCCACACACACCCCATCAACTTATCATGTATGTATTATCACATGCTGCTCGGTATGACAATAATCTCGGAGATGCCTCTTCTCTCTTTAGTTAGATAATATGGTGACCTGTACTCTCGACTTAGTACACCCTGTTGTATTATTTATATTTCACCAAATTCACAAGAAATTGAACTTTATGCAGTTGCAAATAATTACCCACTTACATAAAATGAGTTTGTAAATTTTGCCCATTGACCCGTTTTACATATTTAAGCAATATTTTTGTCAACACCGACCCTTCTCCCCCCCCCAACCTTTCCCCTCATTCAGTGTAGTAGTTTAAGCTGGTGTGTTACATATACTTTCTTGACCAACAGCTTCACCCTGTTTTCATAGGACTTTCAATACAAGCACTTGAATAACCATGATGGATCAATAGGTCTCAACAGAACAGGACACACTTGCTTCATCAACTGTATATTCTACATTTTCTTCTTTAACTTCTCTACTTGTACATGTCATCTAGAGTATATCGTCACGTACATATTTTTCTGCATTTGAGAAACCTGCTCACCGGGCTTAGCTGCTGATGGCATTCATCGGCTTGCAAAACTCTCCCTCGGGGTCGCAGATGCTGGACGGAGAATATTCCTCATGCAACAATGTTGCACAATGCAGCAGCTACCCCACATTCTCGTGCCCAAATGAAAGGGAAATATTATTTTCTCCGAACATGCCGCAAGTTAAGCAAACATCAGCATGGTGAGGAATCCCGAATTTATTGACGTGGATCATTGTACGGATGTATTTCCCCACGTATTTATGTCTTTTCAACCTCGAGTTGTAAAGATGGTGGATCCCGGAACTTTTCCAAACATTACTAAACACCCCGGGAGCGGGACACCCGAACTGTTTTCTGGTACATTATCTTGTTCCTTGGTGTTTCGGTATGCCAATAAATATCAACACCACATAGCACTGCTGCAGAACTTCATGGGTTACGCGATCACTCATCTAAACCCGTCTAAATGAGGATTGCTACAACTCATCGAAATTCGTTTACATTTTGGAAAGCGTTTAAGCCAACATTTTAAATTACCATCCAGTCGTCCCAAATGTAGCTGCACCAGTTAATTACCATCAGCCTTATCTCGGATTTAGATTTTTGTTGTGGTATATACAAACATGGAACGGATAATTTCCAGTATCGTGAACAATGTAGACATCTTAATGAAAAACGAGACGAGCTTACAGGATTTTCAGCGTGTAATGACATTTCCCTGACTTACTGCTTTTAAAATGCATTACATGATGCACTTCAGGATGAAGATTTTAATATTCAGAACGTTTTACCATGTATCCTCTGTCTGGTGGATGACGGCTATGTACTTCCAACCAAAATCAGCAATCTCACCCGTCGGGTAAAAAGTAGCTAGAACTCCAATACCAAAGTTTTCCGTCCATCACATGTGGACCGACAAAATTAACCCGGAACTGACGCTAAAATATTCTTGCACAGAATTTCATTGGCTACAAGATGGTACTACTGACAGACAGATTTTCATTGGCTCACCTTCGGGAAAATCGAGAAGCTGACGATATGTGTGAAAAAACGATGTCCATGCACTGAAGCGGGTAGCCCACATTACGAAAGTTGACACGTTCAATTAACGATTTCTTATAAAGTATCCTACACTATAATAATTTTCATAATAAAAATTCAGCAGCATTCTCAGTGAAAACTTAGAAACAATAAGCTGTACTGAAGAAAATACAAGATTTATACAAGTCAATACTGGACAACATATTTTCGCCCGACTACGAGCAGTTCTACTGGAGTCCCTACATCAAAACAGAACATATCAAGTGATACTGCAGTTTTGCATCTTCATTTTGGCTATTGCTGAATATGCAAATTTATGTAAATAGCTATAAAAATAGATTGATCATTTACCAGTTATGGATTTTCTGCAGAATGATCACTTTGGAAGAATGTAGGATTGTTGCTGTGATTGCAATGGGTTGAAATGCAGTCCACCTGAAAACACGTATTTTAATTTCCAGACTTTTTTATATTAGAAAAGGCATCATATGCAAATTTATGCAAGTTAGTTAGAGACATGGACCAACCCTGTCACAACTATCGCTTCTCTCCGTAACAGATTGTTTAAATTTATTTTTGGACAATGTCCATAATAAGTTCTAAACACTGAATGTATTCAGTGTAGCCTCAATATGGTTATTCCTGAATATGCAAATTTATGTAAATTAGCTATTTGTAATAGGCCAATCATGTACCAGTTATGCATTTCCTGTATAAGTTTCACTAGTCTTTGGAAGAATGTAATATTGTTCTTGATGTGAATGCAATGTACTGGAAAGTGGTTGACATGAAAACATGTGTTTTACAATTTTTGGGATATTTTTGATATAATGAACTGCATCATATGCAAATTTATGCAAATAGGTTCAAAATGTCCATACAGCTGCTGTGAAAACATTTTCCGCGTGTATCGGAACCAGCGAATAAATGTGACAAATTTCATCAGAATGTGATGAATAGAATATAAAATTAAATTAGTGTTTGTCTTGTCATTTATTACCCTATTTCGGTGCCATTGCTATACCCTGGTATATGTGCTTTACGCACTGCATTATGGGTACTTCATTTCCCGCGAAACAGTTAACTTCAGGCAGCTCTACCTTCGTCAATATTCATTCGATTATGATAATTCAAACTGCATTAGTCTTGTAATAATTTCAGCTTTGAAATGACCAGAATTAAACAACTGAAAGTTAAATGAAAATCTTACTGGAGTCCCTAATAGAAGGTTAATATGGCCATTATATAGAATTTATTTTGGTTAATTATTTCGGAGCTTTCTTTTCATTTTTCTTTTCTTTATTTATTATTTTTTTACTATAAATGTCTTGATCCCTCTTTTGTTCTAACAAGACGTTCGACCTTTTGTTCAAAGAAGTCTCCCCTTTCGAGGGACGTTCAATACAGTCACAATACTCATCAGAGAGCACAGGTGAATCGTTGGTAGGAGTGGAGGTGGTATCGCCTTTTTTAGGCTTCTTGTCGGTTTCCATAGCCAAGGTTTTGTCCATCAGAAGGGTAGTAAATGTACGTAGTCTAGACTCCGATCTCCGAACTTGCTCTTTTGTGGAAGCTGAGGTGGCCAAGTGGTCTAGGCTGCTTGCATTTACTGCTGGCGATTTGGTGCCAAACTCTAAGGACGCGGGTTCGAGTCTCGCACTGAGAAAGTGTCATCCTAAAAATAATTGGATATAAAGGTTTTCTCCTTTTTTTTCTTTTTCGGATCCGGGGTAGCTTTTTTACTACAAGACTGATTACTTTCGTTATCTGTGAATTCATTTACTATTTCCTCACTTGGTGTAAAGTTCAGATCCACACCACTGTGAATAGGATTAACGTATGAATCATAGAATTGCTTAGAGGTAGTCTGATTTGACACACAACTAGTATCTCTCTGTACTCCCTAATTCAGATAAGGTAACATCTCTCTGAATCATTTGGACCAGAGTCAATGTGATGTCAACACTTTCAGTAAGCAGACTTCTGATCATGGCCTGATCGAAACGTTTCTGGCTGTTCAGATGAGTATAGCCAACAGTGTTTTTTAACTCGTCAAGTTTGTTATTATCCATAATATCCCATAAAATATCGATCTGTTGATCAAATCTAATGTCATATAATAGCAGAATATTCAAGATCGTGGGATAAGTTGAATCTGTGCATGTACACTGAAACACGTACAACAGAAACCTCACCATGATATGAAATACATTTCCTTCCACTATAACATCAGCGGAATATTCCTTAAATTCAGGGACTTTTTGTTTACAACGCTCCGTTAAATTCACTGAAAAGACTAGATGGAGAGAGAGAGAATTAAGGCTTAACGTCGCGTTCAATAGAAATCAGTATTATATAAAATATCTTGTAGGCGCTACGTGTCGGATTAGATCGACGACAACTAGTGACGAAATTCCTTTCCCGCCCATCAGTGTGAAGCCAGTCAAGAGATTCAATCGGTTTATTTACTCAATTACAGAAATCGACGATCATCAACATCATGGATGTATTCAGGGACATGATGCCTGCCGCTTCATACTGGCCAGTAGTTTCTCTGCTGAGACTAGACAATCCGGGTTATGACATCTCTAGGACTATACAGTTCATTTCAATATTACAGGTAACCCAGAAACTCTGGCTGTGATAGGTGAATATAGGTAGGGGGCGTGGCATTCCTATCACAGCCCAGATCGAGGGTGGGTTAAATTTTCGCGATAAAAATTTAACTCGCGAAAAGCGGCTTTTCGCTGACGAAAATAACGAAACGGGAGAGAAAAAATATGCCAATTTGATACAGTTTGACCGACCTGAGCTTCTTTAACCATGTACCATCTCTCATGACTGTTTTGATGCTGACAAAATGTGATCAGATGTGTGAGAAAAAACTTCCATTGATTTTAACGTTTTCGAGCCTTTCTGACATCTTGTGAGAATATGACCTTGATCTCGTGACACCTTTCTGATCACGTGAATAAACATACGTCGCTATTGGTTCTTGATGACGTGAGTCAAAAGGTCAACCCCATTCTGCGCATGTTCCTGTAAACTATGGCGAAAGAAACACGACAAAATGCCAAAATCCGTGTTTGATGGCAGATTCCATCTAATTAAAGGAGTCATTAGGTGGTTGTCATAGTGCTGGAGATGCCAAATTATATTATTTATTCGATAAAATGCTTTTTGTGCCTCCGTCTCAATTCCCCACGCCGTGTCGGTGTGCAGTTAAAGATCTCGAGCGACTGACGGTTTATTTATTTTTTTCCTTTTCGGTCTGTATAAGTGATTCGGGCTAAAGGGGTCAGCAAAAAAAAAAAAAAAAAAAAAAAATAGACTCCTTTTGCTTTTGCACGAAGGTCTCAAATCCTGGATAAACTGCTTTAGTAGTAAATCCACCCCGGAGATTCAGTTCTCCATCCCTTGTGTGCTTTGGCATGACATTCCATCCCGTGGAGCATGTTTTCCATACTGTGGAGCAAAACATGGCCGAAAGTACACGTTTTTCGGCTTCTCCGGACAGAGTGCAAGATACCGATGAACGGGGGCGGAGGTAGGGTGATAATCATGTAGCCTATCAGGGGCCTATTTAATCATAGAAAATATGTGATCACAATTCCGTCTCTGTCAAGATCCCGTTTTCCGTAAATAAGCTACACAGTTAGAGCTGTTGTGGGTATTTTGACAGACAAGCCCGCATTATACCCCCGATTGGAGTCATTTTTATCACATGGTCCGTCCGTTTTCAATGAAATATACTGTCAAGGTTACTAGTATACATATCTGTTGTTGGGAAGTCAGTTAATCTGACTAGAGAACCGCTGATGAACTCAGATGAACTAATTTTATTGCGGTAGTCCATACCACGGAGCACGACAAGCCATCCCTTGGAGCAAGAAAAACTAGAAAGAATTGATTTCATTGCCATTGCGATTCCTGAATTTCGATGTTGAAGAATTGAAAACGAAATGACTTCAGCATTTCATCCACTAGTGGATTTTTTGGCCCGATCACCCACCAACAGGCCGGACTAGGAATATTATTTGTATTGTTAATACACATAACATAAACTGCGGACGTTACCGTAGACCCATCATAAATTTTCTAGCATGACTGCCCGGTTATTGGACAGGCCCTATTATTGGACACCTAGACCCAGTGGGGCTGCTTTCTGGGAATATTACATGACAACTGAAATACAAATTTAATTTTAGTTACAAAGACATGCTGAGAAATTTCTATTTACTCACGGAATTTGTGCATGCGTACACGTTAAGCCCTCATGCGGGTCGGAAATAGTGTCACAAATTTGAGTGAAAAAAAATGCATCAGAAAATTTCCTCCAGTTTCTCAGTTTCATTCCTGATTGCAGGTTTGATTAAATTCAACAAAATTTTACTGAAAATGTTCCCACTCCGTCTAAGAACAGAACAATTCCGGGGAGCAGCCAGTTTACGATAGCATGACATGTGGCTCACACTGACAATAGCACTGATTGACAGCCAAGGATAACGGACACTCCCAAAAACTGCAAAATTTGGGACAGGTTGAATCTTCGACGCTCATTCCAAAACTCATTTGTGGGCTGCAGTGCTGATTCATGTTTAAATATTCTTGGAGGTTTACTAAAGACTGTGGGACAAACAATATGACAGTAAGTTGATTAGTTTCAAATAAATCCATCACTGAAAAAGTGTCCAATAACTGGGCGCAAACTTGTATTTTCATACCGTGAATGGTCCCTGCGTTTCAACTGTTCCCAGTCTCTCCCAGTATTTTTTCTTCAATACTTTTTTGTGACGATTTATCACTAAAGATGATTTATCCAGTGTTACTTTCTCGGCCATACGTGGTTCCATGGCCGGCATGCAGCCTCTTATTCATAAAAAGTGTCCAATAACCGGGCAGTCATGCTAGTTTCTCGGGTCAACGCACTCGTCGCTTTGTGCGCTGTGGGGTGTGACATCAGGATTTTCAGCTCGAGACAGGCATTATTCAACGAGTGTTTTATTACGATGTCCATATGGAATGTTTCTATATCACCAAAGATAACAGAGCTGAGGAAGGACTGTGCAAACCTATTATCCACGTCCGATAACAGTAAAAAATATGACATCGACATGGTTACCGTAGATCAATAATTTGCGGTACCGAACCTTAGATTCGATTATTCGAGGTTTACAGATTGGTTTGTGCATGTCTTCAGCTTTGATCATCAAACCAGTTAATGAGTACCGTGCCATTTTTTTCTACGCAATGTTGGTCGTATCAAGAAGATTTGGGGCACAGTAATCCCAAAACTTCCCACTGAAGTTGCCGAAAATCATTCAACTGTCAACTGTTGGAGCGCGAACTATGTCCGCAACAGTGTTTCGCCGCGCGCTAACGGGGGACAACTGCGCTCAGGATGGTGCACTATTGCCTTGAGACCATGCGTTATCGCCTCGAGACAGCTACTGCAGAACATGTAATAGTTCTTGTGCTATATATTTAACATGGGGAATTACAGAATATCATACGACCAATCAGGATAAACAATTACGGTATCAGGTATAATAATAAATTTTATGACAGATGGCTAACTGTTGAAATAGTGTTGGAAAATTAATATTCTGGGTTCGGAGCACGCCTATTCTTTCTTGATAAAAAAAAGAGCATAAAATGAAATAAAACCCGAGTCACTGCACCACTGTTTTAAGGACGTTCGCCAAAATCAGAACACTTTTGTTCTTGACCTAATACTGTCACGGAACAAATAACGAATTTATTAAAAGCTTCACTTTATATTATAAATTCAACGATATAACCATTTGTAATCTTTCGTCGGTAAAGGACACAGTTCACTTGCTTGACCAGCATGTTTCGATATTTGTGATGCAGCGTATTTCACAAATTTAGAAGAATTTATCTGTTTTTCTTGCTCCAAGGGATGGCTTGTCGTGCACCGTGGTATGGACTACCGCAATACAATTAGTTCAGCTGAGCTCGTCAGCGGTTCTCTAGTCAGTTTAACTGACTTTACAACAACAGGTGTGCATACTAGTTATCTTGGCGGTATATTTCATTGAAAACGGACGGACCAGGTGATAAAAATGACTCCAATCGGGGCTACAGTGTGGGCTTATCTGTCAAAATACCCACAACAGCTCTAACTGTGTAGCTTATTTACGGAAAACGGGATCTTGACAGAGAGGGAATTGTGATCACATCTCTTCTATGATTAAATAGGCCCCTGATAGGCAACATGATTATCCATCTATCTCCGCCATCGTTCATCGGTATCGTGCACTCTGTCCGGAGAGGCCGAAAAAGTGTACTGTTTTGCTCCACAGGATGGAAAACATGCTCCACGGGATGGAATGTCATGCCAAAGCACACAAGGGATGGAGAACTGAATCTCCGGGGTGCTGATGATGAGAAGGTATATGACTGGTGATTCTGAGCCACTCTACTAGGTGTTGCGATTAGTGTCACCAACAGAGGGGTTCGGAGTACATTGTTCAGCAGCGCCGCGCGGCTCCATCTGGTCTTGTAATACTGAAAATCTGTTTGGACTGATGCAGTTTGAAATGAATGTTGCAGAGTTGGAAGCAGCTGTGGAGGATGATGCAGCATTGTTGTCAGTGGAACAAGGGAGGTCACCCAGTTTGTCAGCGAGTGACTGAATCCTTGCTTGCAGAACTTTGGAAAGTTCTTCCAGGGTGTTCAGCTTGGTCAACATTTTCACATTTTCAGCTTCTAGAGTGAAATTATTAAAAATAACTTTGGGGGGGGGGGAGTAGATACATTAGGGGGACACGATGTGTTACGTACCAAAATGTGGGTCAAAGGTCAAGGTCACTGTGACCCCGAAATCATGAAATTGTTATAAATCATGATTTTTTGTTTATCTTCTACCGCATAAGAAACAGATACTACCCCTAGAGGATACCAACATATCTACCCGTGCCCAGAATAGGTCGACCCTGCATCATGCATTTCAGACCTTAATGGAGATGCCGATGAAAACAAAAAATTATGCCCTAGCCTCTCTCCTCCAGTCTCCAAATGACAACTGTTTACACAGTGGGCTCCATATCCATACAACTCACTATATAGCTACGGGTGTCGGAACAGTTATCAGACAGGTCAGTTATCGGACACGCATCTCGTGCGTACGTGTTGTGCGCGTGATGACAAGCCAATAATATGTCAGAACAAAGGGGAGATCATTTCTAATTGTTATGCAAAATATAGAATTATAGGTAGCCACGAAAGTCGAAAAATTTCAATCTAACATTCAGTTTGTTTTCATCAAAATTAGAAATTTCTCGTGTTATGGCGGAGTGCGAAATTCGATCTACCACCTTGTCTTCCCGATATCGCTCTTCAGTATATACGTATAGAAATTGAACAATGATCATATCATCTTAAGCGACAGAACAAAACTTGAAAATACATTGTACTTCAACGTCAAATTCTTGTTCACGATGGGTGTCCGATAACTGATACTGTCCACGGCGGGAACTGAGCTGAAAAGTCGAGTTAAAAATAGCTCTCGCACGTGCAGAAGGGAGTGACGTCATCGATGGAATTCATAACAGAAGATAGCCGACGAACTCAGCAATCATCGTGTCAGTTTTCATGTCATTTCAAGAAGTACTTTTTTATATATTCCAAATAAACCTTCAAAATCGCACGATAATAGATCGGACACCCGTACATGGCATTGACGCTCTCTTAACGCCCGTCTTTAAAAGCAGCCGTCTAATGCTCAACATGGTTCGTCGTTGCCACGAGTGCGGACAAACGTTTACCAGACACTACGATATGATGCAGCATCAGAAGAATGTACATAGGTATGGCGACACCGAGGCGCCAGAAACCAAGGAGCCCACTGACGCTTATACGGAGAGCCTACCCACTATGTGGATAATGAACCTGGTGAGACCGAGTCTACTAGCTTATCGACAAACTCATACTCAGAGCTTACCCACTGATACCGAAAGCGCGGCATATATCCACATGCGCTCCATATCCGGGAAACAGCCATGGCCCTTTATGAACAGTAGAACTTGTTTCCGCTAAAAATGAACAGAGATCCTATGCACAGGGCAATCATCAAAACCAAGGTCACATGGTAGAGGATATGGACCTTCCACCCAATGAAGCTCTGACAGATAGTGCCACGGCACTGTAGCTCATCTGGCTGTAACTGGCAAAAGTAGCTGTAAGAATTTTTTACTAAAGAACTGCAATAGATGAGTTTCTAACTTGTGTTGTCCCCCCTGAACACTAAATGATCCATGCAGTAATTTCCTGAGATTTCATAACAAAGTTTCATGGGAAATTCAAGATGCGGCCATATTGGATTTTCGAAATGGACCAAAAAAGGTATCTTGCACAACCGGACCACAAGGTAAACCTGTGTACCCAATTTGACAAAGATCCATGCAGTAATTTCCTGAGAATTCACAATAACAAAATTTCATGGGAAAATTCAAGATGGCCGCCTGGTGGCCATATTGGATTTTCGAATCGGACCAGAAAAGGTATCTTGCACAACTAGATCCCAAGGGAAACCTGTGTATCAAATTTGAGAAAGATCAAAGCAGTAGTTCCTGAGAAATCGCGATAACAAAGTTTCATGGGGGAATCCAAGATGGCTGCCTGGTGGCCATATTGGACTTTCGAATCAAATCACAAAAGGTATCTTGCACAACTAGACCCCAAGGGGAACCTGTGTACCAAATTTGAAAAAGATCCATGCAGTACTTCCTGAGAAATCACGATAACAATGTTTCATGGAGAAATTCAAGATGGCCGCCTGATGGCCATATTGGATTTTTGAATCAGACCACAAAAGGTATCTTGCACAACTAGACCCAAAGGGGAACCTGTGTACCAAATTTGAGGAAGATGCATGCAGTAGTTCCTGAGAAATTGCGATAATTACAAAGTTTCATGGAAAATCCAAGATGGCCGCCTGGTGGCCATATTGGATATTGGAGGAACATGCATGCCAAGTTTCAGCTTAATCGGTCAAGCGGTTTCAGAGAAGATGTTTACGGACGACACGACGGCCGACGGACAATCAGGCCTTCAGGTCAGATGAGCTAAAAAGGCGAAAACATCATGCCCTTACAGCATCCTGGACTGCCCGAAGTCACGTACTATGGACCTGAGCAATGGCATGAAAAACAAGCGTCATTTGGAAGAGTACATTAGTAGTAGGTAGCAATCCGATTCGGTCTTATTTTCCAGGGAGGTAACTCTTGGTTCCCTTTTTTCCACCAGGGGGCGCTGTCCCGTATGACGTCACTTCCGATCTGGGTGAATGGAGCGTGACCTTGCCGTATGACGTCACTTCCGGTTTGGGTGAATGGGGCGTGACTTGTGAGGATGATAGGAGATGTACTGACCTGTCTGTGGGGATGTCGTTCATCTCCGTGTCTTTTCGGTGAGAGGAGCATGTACTGGGGTTTTTCCCCACAATGTCGTTCACCTCCGTATTTCTTCGGTCAGGTCCGTGGGAGATGTACTGACTTGTCTGTGGGGTTTTTCCCACAATGTCGTTCACCTCCGTGTCTTTTCGGTGAGGTCCGTGAAGATGTGGCGGGAGGTACCGAGAGATGTGACGGAGGTGTGCGAAGAGACACGGAGAATACCGAAGAGGCCCGGCGAGTTCGTTGAGGTCCGTGAAGATGTGCCGGAGGTGACCGAAAAGACCCGGAGGTGACCGGAGAGTGCCGGAGGTTACCGAAAATACCCGAATGTGATCACCGGAGAGTGCCGGAGGTGACCGAAAAGACCCGGAGGTGACCGAAGACACACGGAGGTGACCGAAAAGACCCGAATGTGATCACCGGAGAGTGACGGAGGTGACCGAAAAGACCCGGAGAATACCGAAAAGACACACGGAGAATACCGAAAACACCCGAATGTCACGAAAAAACGTATAAAAGTGGAAATTTTTAGTGTTTTGCTGCATTCATTGGACTGCCGAACGGAGCTATCTCACCTGCCTACCTGACCAGCCTGCTTGACCAGCCTACCAGCCTGACGACAGGAGCTATTTGCCGGGGCCTCACTGCAGCATGAGACGTGGAGAAGATTTTCCAGGGGATCCAGGAGCACCTCCGGCTGAAGTCTTGCCCGAAGACGAGCGTGTGAGTGAGATTTATCGACGTCACTGGACCACTATACGCCATTGTTTTCACCGTCACCGTCGTCTATTGGACTTGTATAACTTTCGACTGCAGGACCTTACGCCGAGAACATTTTCACAGACCAGGTGACAGCGTTCAAGTTGAATATCACATTCGGTTACATCTTACGGCACAAAGAGACGGACCAGTTGCGGTATTTTTATCCCAGCAATAAATACCTATGTGTTTGATCAGCCCTTCACGGTGACGGATGCAATTTCTCTGGAGCCACTCATCGACCAACTGACTACGTTGGACCCGTTGGAATGGGCCCGGTTGCAACGCCCCAATACCAAATGGACTGTAGAAATGGTGACGAACGTCACATTTTTCGTCACCAAAATGAGAGATCATCCTATCGGTGCTCCTGTTATACTGCCACCTTGGCTGCTTCATCGACACGGACTGTATGCGTTAACGGGAGGCACAAATGGTCCCTACAAAGACCGGAAATGTCTGTTTCGGTGTTTAGCCGTGCATCTGGATGAGTGTAATCCCAAGCGTTGTGAGAAAGTGGTCAATGGCTATTGGAGACAGTATTTACAGGAGCAAGACTTGGATGAGCGGCAGTTCCGGGGAGTCCCCTTTAAGTATTTGGATGTCGTGGAAACTCTGTTCAGCATCAATATCTTTGTATACCGATTACGATGCGAGGATGACATATTTGTGGCTGAATTGGTTCATCGCTCAACAGAACGGTATGCTTCTACGATGAAAGTCAATGTCTTCGACGACAATGGGGTGAGTCATTTTTCGCTGATCCACAATATGAGCCTGTACGCCCAGTCTTACAGTTGTGCCCAATGCCATCGGGTGTTTGACCACTCTGGGAACCTACATCAGCACGAAAAGATTTGTGACAACAGTGTGAAGCGAAAATTTCCTGGTGGTGTGTACCATAACACGCCTACTATTTTCGAAGAGCTGGCCGATGAGGGTCTTATCATACCGGAAGAGGACCGTTATTTTCCCTACCGGGCGTGTTACGATTTCGAGGCCCTGTTGGAGCCCATGGACATGTTCTCAGCGAAAACGCAGTGGACGCAGCGCCATATTCCCCCGAGTGTGAGCATTTCCACCAACGTACCCGGCTATGACGCTGCGCCTGTCTGTTTCGTGTCATCGGGGATTCCCATGAGTTGATTACCCGCATGATGGAGTATTTAGAGGAAATCAGTGCGGCCAGTACGGAATTGTTGGTGTCCAAGTTCCAGGACGTACTGGACCAACTGGACGATCGGATTCCTATACCCGGTGTATCGTTTAGTGACGATGAAGAGTCAGAGTCAGAGTCTGACACCCAGGAGCCGGAACCCATTCAGTCGCAGGATGTCCCTTTACCTAAACCGTATGCGGAGAAATTGAAAGCCCGCTTCCTACAATACCTAGGCCAGTTACCTGTGCTCGGTTTCAACTCGGGGCGATATGACTTGAATATGGTGAAGGAATTTCTCTACCCTTACTTGGCCCAGGCTAATACCATCAAGTCCGTCATCAAGAAGATCAATAATCATATGGCCCTCACTACCACGTCACTCCATTTCCTGGATGTACGGAACTACTTAGCTCCCAATTATAGCTATGCTCAGTGGGTGAAGGCGTATGACTGTGCACAAACCAAAGGGAGGTTCCCTTACACGTATATATCGACGCTCGACCGCTTGGAGGAAACACAGTTGCCACCCTGGGCCGCGTTCTTTGACGATTTGAAGCAAGTGGAATGTTCGGAAGACACGTACCGGGAACTACAGCAGGTATGGAACGATCAACACATGCAGACCTTGCGAGATTTCCTGATATGGTATAATAACTTAGATGTGGTACCTTTCCTCGAAGCGGCCGAGAAAATGGTTCAACTCTTTCGTCGTGAGATGCACGTCGACATATTCAAGGAGTGCTTGAGTTTACCGGGTCTGGCGCTTCGCCATCTTTTTCAAGATTGTTCCACGTACTTCTCGCTGATACAGCAAAAAGACGCGGACATGTATGATTGTCTAAAACAGAACATCGTGGGTGGGCCCAGCCTTATTTTTCACCGTTATCACGAGAAGGACGTCACTACTCTCCCCGGTGGGAAACCCTGTGCTAAGATCATCGGATTCGATGCCAATGCCTGGTACCTGTGGTCCCTTGCCCAGCCCATGCCCAGTGGGCATTATACACGCTGGTTGCCGGAAGGCCAGCATTTCATACCGCAACGTACACCCTACAAGCATCTGGCTGACCAGTGGTTGGATTGGGAAGCCTATCGACGGGGAATTTCCATACGCCATCAGACCAACGCCACAGAGAAGCGGATAGGAGATCGTAGACTCCCCGTCGATGGGTTTGCCCTTGTGGGTAGAACACCGACCGTATTCCAGTTTTACGGCTGCTATTGGCACGGCCACGAATGTCGTTTCAGCGCTGGACGCTTCAACCAACGACGTGGAAAAACACCGGAAGAATTACGGAAAGAAGTCCAGGAGAACGGCGATTACATCAAAGAGAGAGGATACCACCTCATCGAAATGTGGGAGTGTGAATTTCACACCATGTGCCAGGCCCTCCCACATTTACGCCGTTTCCTAAAAGAGCGCGAGTACCCTCTCAGTCGTCGGCGACTCCTGAGTCTGCCACAGATGTTCGACGCCATTCGTTCCGGGGACCTCTACGGCTTTGTCGAATGTGATCTGCATGTTCCGGACACTCTCAAGCCACTCTTCGCCCAGTGCCCTCCCATCTTTAAGAACACACTGGTGGGTCGGGATGACATTGGAGACACCATGGGTGCCTATGCTGAGCAACACGAGTGTTTGCCTCGACCTCGACGGATGTTGATCGGCAGTATGTGGGCAGAGAAAATCTTGCTGGGTACCCCTCTGCTACAGTGGTACATCAGCCACGGTCTGGAAGTCACACGCGTGTACCAAGTGATACAGTACGTACCCAACGCCTGTTTTGCGGGGAATGCCGACATCGTGACGTCTGCCCGTCGTCAAGGTGATCAAGATCCGAGTAAGGCCATCATCGGTGAATCGTGGAAATTGACGGGCAATGGCTATTATGGCAAAACGGTCACGAACCAAGATAAGCACGTGAACGTGAATATCTGTACCACCCCACAAGCCCGCAAAAAGGTCAATTCCCCTCTGTTTCGGTCCGTGGAGGTCATCGATGACGACACGTATGAAATCACTTTAGCCAAAAAGACTATCCGTTACAACCTGCCCCTCCAGATTGGATGTATGGTATACCAGGTGGCCAAGCTGAGGATGCTCCAGTTTCTGTATGATTTCTTGGGTGTGTATTTTAATCCATCAGACTGGCAACTCATGGAGATGGATACAGACTCTGCTTACATGGCCGTGTCTAATGCGGATTGGGAGTCCCTGGTCAAACCCGAGTTACGTGCACAGTATGAGGCGGAACGGGACCAGTGGCTACCTCGACGTGACCATTACCAGTACGACAAGCGAACGCCGGGCCTCTTCAAGTTGGAGTGGAGTGGGGATGCCATGATTGCTCTCTCCTCGAAGACGTATTACTGTTACGGTGGAGACCAAAATAAGTGTAGCTGCAAAGGGGTGAACCGGCGCGATCCGGCCATCGACAAAGCCTTGTACCTGAACGTGCTGCAAAGCCAGGCCAGTGCGAGTGGGACTAACAGAGGATTTCGGGTCGTGCACCACCAGATGCGGACGTACATCCAGAAACGAGACGCCTTCACTTTCTTCTACCCCAAGCGGAGAGTCCTTCCCGATGGCATCAGTACTACTTACCTGGACTTGTGAAACTATGACATTTGATATACTTTTCATGATATGAGTTAAAACTAGTACTGTAAAAAAGTCAGAAGGGTCGCCAGTTCTAAGTGCAGGACGTGGGTTCGAATCCCACGCTCTGACAGTTTTTACACACCACCTGTATTCTTTTGTACATATTCTATACATTCTTGTTCACTTGAATAAAAAAAGTCAAAAACATCACTTGTGTTTTTTCATGAATCTTTTTTATTGAACATCAATGAACGTCAGAACAACAACGTCATAACAAAAAACAATGAGAACACCGCGCGGTGCATTGAATCAATTAAGACAACCAGAGAAATGGGGCATGCACATTAAAACGAGAGGCAGTCCAGTCGTATACGAGTACATCACGGTCTTCGGCTTGAGAATAATCATCAAACATTTGTATGATCGTTTGCATAGAATGTCCTCTACTCCGGTGAATGAGATAAACCACACAGTACTGTCCGCATACACTACTCAAGGGTCCTTGTAATCTTTTAGTATTCCAACGCCACACTGTAGTAGATACGTCCATGAACTTCACCAAATCGGAATGCAGGGGTGCAAGTCCGTAGGAATCAAAGTATTCGCCTTGGCCCAGGGTGTCCACGTACACAGCCACCCAATGTTCACCGGGTCGAGTACCAGGGTCTGTATTCAGGATGTAGGCTGCCGGGGTGATTGGGGTGGTGGGAAACACATTGCGTGGAAACACACCTCGAAAGGGTACCCGAGGATCTCGCTGGAGTATGCCCATCAGCTGCTCTGTATCCATGACTCTAGCTGGCGTAGTCACACAGGACGTTTCTTTGCTGATCCACGGTGATGACTTTATCAAACTCGGCGTAGCAAATCACGTTAATGGTATGCATTAGAGGGACGGAGAAACGCAGTTCCAACCGTAAGTTTCCTTTCTTGAGCAAGGCCAGTTGATGATCGTGTTCCAAGGTTGGGGTGAGGTCGAAGGCGAACAAAGTGTACCCACGGCTAAAGTCTCGTCGAGTGATGGTATTTCCTTCGTCCTGATTGTTTTGTCCTGTGGCTGTAAACAGGTTCAGGTAGCTTCGCACATAGTGATGGTTACCAAAATCCGGTTGTAACGGACGGGCTGGAATTTGATGGCCGGCCACGTGCAGTGCCAAAAAGTTGAGGTTGAAATGTTGAAAGTGGAACGGATTCTCACTCCACTGTCCATTGAAAGTGGTGTTGGTCACACACGCCAGGGTAAGACGTTTAGGGAGATCCCCTAGAAATAAATTTTCACGATTGGCCATCATCGTACCTGCTGGCACAGAGAACACCTTGGTCTGTACGCGTCGGATGGGGTACAGGGCTGGTTTTTTCGATAAGGCTTCCATGTGACTCACCAACACGCCCTGTTGCAAATCCACCGTACGGGCAAACAGGGCTGCATCTTCTATGATGATCTTGTAATTGGGAGCATCTCCATCGGCCATCAAGGCGAAAGTGGGTGCGGAACGGATCAACTTGATCTTGATGGATACACCGTTCATCATGTAGCGGTCTTGCAGGAACAGATCGGCGTGCAGTCGTCCCATCATATCGACGGACCGGCTACGGGCTGTAAACTGCCTGCGATGGCCGAACCCACCATTGGCAATGGTGACGGCATCCATGGCTCCGGGTGTATCCCTGTAGTACAGCGAGGCTTGCAAGTGTGTTTTTTTGGCATCTTCTCCGTACGACAACAGCGTCTCGATGTAGGCTCGGTACGGGTACGTATTGGTGGACGTACTGATGAGTTTATCGTTCAGACTGATATCCATCTGTTGGAACAAGGAGTGCAGCCAAAGATTCACCGGGCCCACCACCGCATCGTTGTCCATGGGCGTCCCGTCGTTGTCCACTATTTTGGTTTTCACGTACAAGTACGTGTGGGCTAAATCCAGGTAGGCCGTATCTTTGTTTTCAATGGTAAATTCCAATGGTCCCGTACCCGTCAGACTAGCCAGGGGTCGATGTTCTACCCAACGTTCTTCGGCGACACTGGTCTGTGTGGGTGGAATAGTCCACAAATCCAATTCACTGTTGGTAGACGGACACGACTCGGAGTGAATGAATGCCATTATGCGAAGATGTCTCTCTTACCCTTCTTCTTCTTCCGGGGTGTGCGTCGTCGGTGTGTCGGTCGTCGAATGACTCTTCGCTATGCCCGTGGTTGTCTTTTAAGGGCTTTGGCGATCAAGACGCTGCCTGCTTCTTGGGCCCGTCGTTTCAAGGCTTGTCGGGGTGCTGTGCCTCCCAAGACATCACCGGCCACGCGCCGTCCACTGCGTACCGCTTGTTTACCCACCGCTTTTACTCCCCGTGTCACCAAGGGCAAGAACGTTTTGACGATGCTGCCCAGTATGTTACCCAATCCGTGACCTCGTTGCATGCGTGCACCGCTAAAGATGGGCAACCTACCTCCCGTTTGTTTCTTGTAGTAGTCGGCATAGCTGGCCGTATGGCACTGGTAAGGCACGTACATTATACGAAGTGAGGAGAACGTGCTTGTCGGAAATGAAGTGTCAGCACCACTTTCCCTCGTTCGAATGCGACCGGGTGTCCCGTGTCATCTCTTATATCCACCGTGATCGTGTTGATATCGGTGTGTCGTACGGGCAGGTAGAGTATGTGGTTAAAACTCTGGGTGACTTGATCGCCATACTTCTTTTTAATGGGCACCACCCGTAACAGAGGTGTGTTCACATCGCCCACAATATGGCTGTCCACTGCGTCCGAGTAGACGTAGAGTCCGTACATACCCACTTGTCGGTGGTGGGACCCGCGTAGATGTCGTAAGGGAGACCTAACATTTGCTGTAGCCTAGGACTGAGTTCCACACCCACGTTGGGGCTGAGCAGGATACAGGCCGTGTCGTTGTGTGCGTTGACATCGAAGATCACGTGATTCTTGAAGGGGTAGGCTTTGACGGGTCTTGAACTATTCGTCACCACCCGTAGAGACTTGTAATTCAACAATGTGGTCAGACCCTCTATGAACGCCTTGGGGGTATCGTATTGGCCTTCGGGGAGAGAGAGAGAGAGAGAGAGAATTAAGGTTTAACGTCGCATTCAACCTTCGGGGAGAGTCAGTCGGTTTACTTTGCCTTCGTAGGTCACCTCGTACCATACTTCTTTGCCTCGCACGTTGTACCACGAGTAAGGGTATTGAATATCCACCAGTCCACATTCCCACCGTCCAGGTAAATGCAACGGTTGCGGTAATTGGGTCACGTACTTGGCCAAGGTGTTGTCAGGAAACACATAGAGCGAACTGTTACTGGGCAAGGTGAGGTAAAACATGACGACTGAACTTTATTGCTTCTGCACCTGGCTTTAATATGGCTCCCAGGCCTTGGGCGGATGACCTCGGCGTCGTGATCGTCGCGGTGACTTGCTTTGTATCAAAGTTCTCGAGCCCTGGAGCCTCTTTACCGGGGATGGTGTTTCAAAGGGTGGAAAAGAAGATACCCGTCGTTGTGGTGTTTTGGGGGGTGACTCCGGTTCCTAAGAAGAGGGTGGTGGTGGTGGTGGTGGTGGTGGTCGTCTACTCGGCGATTGCTGGGTCCGCTGCATAAAGTCCCAACGGTTAGGATTCCCCACCAATTCTTGAGGGGTGTGTGTGTGTCTTTCAACCCCTGAGCAAAGGCTTCCCAGCCCGGTGGATTAGAGTGTTTGCGAGAGCGTACCGTATCGTTGATCAAATCGGTGATATGAGACCCCGGCACCACTCGGTTTCGAATAAGCAGTTCCCCCTGATCGCTCCAACCCATATCGGGATTCTGTTTCACCCGGTCCAACAATAAACGAGCCTTGGTCTTGAATGCCTTAGGGACACTGGCCAACACTTCCTCTTCCAGCTGAGGTGATGATGGCGGTGTGGGTGCTGGCGCTGCTGGTAGTGGTGCTGGTGGTGTACTACCCCTATATTGATCTATAAACGTCTTGTACCGGTTCAGCGTCTGATGGTAGAGTTGAATTTTCTCGTGATCGGGTAGTCGACGTTGGAGTATACTATTCATCTCTTCGTCGAGAGACTGGAGTTGTTGCACCGTGGCAGGCACGGGATAGGGTGATTGCAAACTCTGTAACAGTCGAGGTTCGACCAGCATCATTTTTTTCGTAGTTTCGTATGACGTTAGCGTCCCAAGATGGAGGCTACTAACGGTCCCAGTACGGAAGCGGCTAAGGGTGCGAGGAGTGCCCCGAGAAATCCACCTCGCTGTAACACCAGTTTCTTTTTCTTTAAACTGCCCGTCTTCTTCACCAGCGTTCGGAGACCCGTCTTGTGCCGTTGCAATTTCCCTTTCTGCAGGGGACTGAGAGGAACATTCCCTTTTAACACATTATGAGCGACTTCACACAAACACCGTACCAATTCTGCGTCCGCGCCGCGCACCAGGGCCCGGCCCACCTCCGGTGGCGCGCTGCGTAATACGCGGAGGGCCGGTGCGTGCTTCCGTATCCGTGCAGACATGATGAGGAAGTGAATGCTAGAGGGGTTCTGTCTTCTTCTTTTATTTGGGTGTGTACACCGTCTGGAACTCTCCGGGAAAAATGTGGGTGCGCAATCGAAGTGCCGAGGGTGTTCCTTGTTTCAAGTCGATGAGCAGATACCCGTGGGCCCCTTGGGTGGCATCTTCAAAGGCTTCCCGCACAAAGGCCGTGTTTTTAGGGTACATCTGTTTCGCCAGGTGCATAATTTGTGATGCGTCTCTGGGGTTTTTGAACAAGACCACATACTGAGCATTCAAACTGATATTCCTGTGCTCTTTGTTCTTACTGAAGAGATTCTGGACGATGACGATGTCCCTTTCGTAAAGAGACGCGTCACCCGACTGTCCGTTTCGGTCATCAGATCGTCTACCACGACCAACGTGTCTTCTGGGGTATCCTCTGGGGGTAATCCTTCCACCAAGGTGAGTCCAGGGATGCGTGCCAGTTCCTCGTACGCAGGCTGCCAAGCTCCATAACACCACAGGATGCGAGCCACGGGTGGTGAAATGAGGGCTGACCCGTGTTGGATGAGCCGTTGAACGAAGTGTGTTTTTCCCGACCCGGTCGGTCCAGCGATGAGACACGTGAAGGGATGCTGCCACCGAGGATCCATCTCGTTATTTGGTGATTTGCGCCCAGCGTTCAGAGGCCCACCACCGTTGTCGTGGATCCCACCGGGGGTCGTAGTCGTGCGGGTACCGTTGCCGTGGTAAACGTGGTACTCGTCCCACTCTAGGTGTTAGCGTCGTGGTGGTGGTGGTGGTGGGTGTTCTATGTTGCCGTGGTTTTGCCCTGGTGGAAGATGATGCGGGTGGTTCGCTTCTGAGGGTAGGACTAGGCAGGTACACGGGGGGATCCCGGGTGAAGTTCCGTAGAGGTGGCGGAGGACTAGACCGCGTAGTGGGATGGGTCGTAGAACGTGGTGATCTGGTAATGGTCCGCAGCGTCGTAGGAGAGAGGATAGTGGTGGTGGTGGTGGTGGTGGTGGTGGTGGTGTTGGGTGATTGCACTTGACGTTGGGGGGCAGGACTTGGACGAATGGCGGGTAGGTTGAAACAGGATATCAGGTACGCCAAATCGTAGAAGACTCCTCCAAATAAGGTACCCAGAAGCACTAGTAGACACACGACGGTACCGACTTGTCCTTTTCGAGTGCGCAGCAGTAAGGGCAGATGTGCACTATCCATGGTACAACCCTACACTGAACGCTGTAGGCGATGTGAGGTAGAATTTATAGCCGTTTCATGTCACGGGCTGAGACCCAGGAATTAAACGAACTGGGCCAACCTTGCCATTTGACGAAATGATAGGGGATGCCACGTCGACGTTCCGTTTTCAAAATCTTTTCCACCGTGTAGTAGTCTTTCTGTGTTTTGACCACCGGTTGTAATTCTGCCTCGTAAAACGTGCCTTGCAGTGTTTCTCCTTGTAGATCTTCCAGTTGATAGACGTGTGGGTGTCGAGGGTTATGGCGAACGATGACAAAGTGCTCGTCACTCCAGTTGGGCAAGTAACTTTTCTCAAATTGCCCTTTGACTTTACTGATCCGTACCACATCCCCGCGTTTGTAACGGGGTGACGTGAGTGGACTTGGTTCTATCGAGTACAGCGTACGGCGCACTTGATGTTCGTTGCGTTCCGTCACATCGAGGGGAGCCCGCTGGATACTGCGATGATAGGCTCGATTGTACCCTTGGACCAGTTGAGGTAGCACATCGATGTACCGTCGGGTGTTTTTGGCGGTAAAATACTTGTACATCCGTCCTTTGAAGGTTCGATTGAATCGTTCCACCACAGAGGCTTTGGTCTCGTTGTACGTATGGAAGAAAAACACCTTCTGTTTCTTAAGAAAGGCTTGAAAGTGGCGGTTGAGAAATTCTGTGCCTTCATCCGTTTGCAAATAGAGGGGTTTGCGTCCCGTCTTGAAAATCTGCTGGAACGCTCGTACCAGATTCTCTCCTGTTTTGGTCCGGATGGGTAGCACCCACGCGTACTTGGATAAAATATCGATACAGGTCAACATGTACCGATGTCCATCATTGTGGGCAGCAAATCGACTCATATCGACCAAATCGGCCTGCCATTGTGCGTCTACGCCTCCTACGATGACTCGGTTACGGCGAAAATGTCGTCGGGCTGCTCGATGTAAGCTATAAGTGTCTTGGGTTTTTAACCATTCTCGAACTTCAGTTCGACTGATGCCTTGGGAATGTGCAGCTCGAGCGAGCGCTCCCACAGCGCTATAAGCGGCTGGACTGGTGGGGTTGTAATACAAATCTGTTAACACCTTGTTCACAGTCTTACGCCACGTGGATTCCTGCCGCCCGGCCTTGTGGGTACTCCACTGGCTGCCCTTTCGGATTCCCTTTCGGGTCCCCCTCTGGGTATCTCTCTGGGTTGCGCTGTTGTGTGTTCGCTTCATGAGTAGACACTGACACTCTAGCCTGTGTGCACCCTATAGATATAGTACTTCATCGACAATGGGGACTACTTTTTCCAAGGCCGTCCATAGATCAGGGTCCAGGGTAAAACCACCCTCGTTCAGACAGAGGAGTCGAGCAAAAAAGGCGCCGCGGAAAATGTAGACGTCGTCACACAGGTGAATGCTATCACCGTCGAGGTCATCCAACAACACGCGTTTCAAGGTAGTCCAGCCTTCCGGTGACAAAGAGACGCGCGCTTTGGGTTCAGACATAAACCAACACCTACGTCCGCTATCGATGAGGTCCACTCGTTTGGGGTACAACAATAGGGTGCAGCCAGGTGTAAGAGTCCGGGTAGCCACAGAGTTCGCGTCGGGGTGCAGTAAGTCGTGGACGTCGGGGATAATAGTTTTCAGCGCCTGCCATAATGCCGGACGGAGTGTGATATGGGGACCACCACGCTGTTCTAACCGGGGAAAAAAAGAATCATCTCTACCACTTCGTAGGTAGACACCCACTCCCACGTGCATGAAATCGACTTCGGGCTCTTTTCCCTGTAACAACCGTGTCAATAGAGTCCACCCTGCTAGGGTTAAACATAGCTTCACCTCTCGGGGTTGTTCTTCGATGAGCTGCAGGTGATTGTCATGGACGATCAGGGTGACAACGCAAGCTCTCCATCTGCTCCGTGCGCTCCCATGGTGGTGAATGACAAAACACCGACTAGGGAGGCCTGTATATATCGCTGTGCAGGGGTTTATACTACACCCTGTCAGTGCCTAGTGGACTCACCTATACTCCCTGCAAAATAAGGGGTTGGGTAATTTTTTATACTATAATGTGCCCCTATGGGGTATAATGAACTCCTAGTCCATAGCCGTACACGTTACAGTTTTTTCATGTGTTCGTGTCTCTCTATCCTAATCCGTACCCGTACACGTTCTGGTTTTATTTTTCCATCTCCCTTCACCCTTCGTGAAAGTCCGTGATCACTCGGTAGTGTCATGTTAAATTAACCCCTAGTCCGTAGCCGTACACGTTATAGTTTTATTTTTTTTCGTGCCTCTCTATGCTAGTCCGTACCCGTATACGTTATAGTTTTTATTTTCCATGGCCCCACCTTCGTCAAAGTCCGTGATCATTCGGGGTGTAATGTTATAGAGATACGAATTGATTTAACCTGGGAATTTGCTATACCAATTTTGTGCAAAAAGAGAGGATTGTAAGTTAACCCAGGAGGCATGACCCGCGCCTTATTGGGCCAATCAGCGACGCGTATATCAATCAATGGTGAGGCCGGAGACAGAACCAATGAACGAGGTTCGCCCCGTTTAAACAGCCAATGAAAATCTACTCTATATTCAGTATAAAACCTAGGGACGCGTGGGGAAAGCTTCATTCAAACCCTTTTTCTCAGACAGTGAAACACGTATCAAACAGATCCAAGAAATCATGAGCGGGAGACCCAAGATGTCTACCACGAAAGCTTCGGCCAGGATGGTGAGAGCGAGAAGAGAGAGGAGGGAACTAGCTGCGGCTGTGAAAGAGTACTGGCTAGCCGAGATGCGGCAATGGGCGAGAGACAACGTCAAGTTCACACGGTTGTCGTGGAGTGAACTACACCAGCTAATCACCCAGGCACCAATGAATTTGACGAGAGATGACTGGCTGGAGACGTTGGGCGATCTGTTGGATGCCCAACAACAACAACAACTGCTCCAGCCAGTTGAACCAGAATTTATCGATATCCGAAGAATACCGCCAGCGAGATTCCTGGATGATCTTCCATCCGCACCAGACGCTGAACAACAACAACAGCCTGGCCGGTTCGTTTTACAGCCTGGTCGGTACTTTTCCACCAGTTTGGAGTAGACAGGCAAACTCCCCCTGAATAAAACAGGGTAAACAAATTGACCTTAACGGCCCTTGTCAGGGCCACCCCAATCTTACGAAAGGGGAACTTCTAACGTGGCACATTCAATTAAATTCAGGTCCTACATGGGTGAATCTCCTCTCCTCTATATGCTATGATTACCAATCTCCAACCCCAAAAAAATCCCTGCCATCAACGGTCCTTTTCAGGGCCAACCCCTAGCCTTCCAAACACATAAGAGCCTTTTTCAGTGTTCAGGGCCAACCCCTAGCCTTACAAACACAAAAGACCCTTTTCAGTGTTCAGGGCTAACCCCTAACCTTCCAATGCAAAATCTCCTCTCCTCTATGATTACCAATTTCCCACACCTCACCACAAAAAAAAAATTCACACTCGCCTTTTTCCGGGACTACTCGGTAGTTCTCAATCTCCTCGCCTCTATGATTACCAATCTCCCACACCTCACAACAAAACAAATTTTACACTCGGCTTTTTCCGGCACTATTCGGTATATTATTACCGTACATTCATACTAATAGTGTTTTTTTATTTTACCTGGGCGCTGTTAGTAGGAAGTTTCCATTTACTAAGTGTTATTTACCTATCGTTACCTAGGTGTGTGCATGTGCAAGAGTTGGTGGGGTTTTTTGTGCTTTTAATTAGAAGCTTGCTCTTTCGAATATAATTGGGGGTTCTGATAAGGACCGTTAGGAAGGTGTAAGGGGTTACACCGATCGGAACAGGTTTTCTCGCCTCTGGGTACACACGGGACATTTCAGCGCGACGAGTGTACACGCTATGGGCTTGTAAGTGGGCGTAGGCACTGGTCTTCCTGCATGTCTGTTAATACAGCGAATACATAACGCTTGGTGTCCACATGGAAATATAGCGTATTTGGCGTAGCGACTACTGCATTGGACACAGGGTAAATACTGTGCCGCTTCCCATGTTGTGTCTCGCTCCAGTCTTCTTATTTCGGTACAGTAGTACTCAAGATATTGCTGCTGTAAAATAGCCATCTCTTCTTTTTCTTGTTCTTTTTTTCTCTTTCTGTTTCTTGGTCTTGTTCCAACTCATCTTGTAGGAATTGAGCAATCTGTTCGTCCTCGGTAGGATAGACGTAGGGACTCACGTAGGGACTATTGTCCACTCCATCCATGAATTCACCGGTTGCTTCTTGGTCTTGGGCTTGTTCTTGATGTTGTTTGAACACATCTTGTAGGACTCGTTCAAACCGTTCGTGTTGGAGAGTACTATTGGCGGTGACATCTCCATCCGCTGCCTCTTCTTCTTCTCCTTCTTCGTCGTCTTCAATATCGATGAATTCACCCGTAACATGGTGAAGATACTGTCGCTTTTGTTGTGAAACTGGGGTGAAAGTATCGCCGCCCTCTACCGGTTGGTGTTCTTGTTCATCATCTTTGAATAGCTCTTCTAATATGTTGTCAAGCCATGACTCGTTAATAATATTGTGCGCTCCATCAATATCCATGTGTTGAGCCATGATGTAGTTCAAAATGAATGGATAGACACCGCGCGCTTTTTATAGTCTAACCGTAGAGTGCCCGTATGAGCGCGCGGACGTCAGCGAAATCTTCTCCCTCAAGCCTTGTGCTGGCCCAGGTCCGCTGAAAATTTTGTGTTTCTTTTCCATCTTCAAACCGGTCTCATTTTGCAATAAATGCGATTTGACGTGTAAAACTTATTTCAACTTGAACTTTGGAAACTTATAGTGTATCGTTGAAAAATTCAGAAGGCTAGCGGCAGGCTAACCCTATATTTTTAATGATTTTGTCGATTTTAGACCCGTATGGTTATGGGAGCGGTGGTGTGGAAAACCCGGTAAATTTGAAATAAATCGGTTTACCTCCGTAAATACACTTTAGGTGTGTTCCTCACATCCTTATAATGTCACCCTGAAAATTGGAGCGGGTTTATCGAAGAAAAAGTAGGAATTTTTGTCCTATCACTCTGGCTACGGTAACACAGCACTATACCGTCTGGAGGCGAATGTGAGTACAGCTATGCGTGTCAATGGCTGTGTTACCGTAGCAAGAGTGATAGGACAAAAATTCCTACTTTTTCTTCGATAAACCCGCTCCAATTTTCAGGGTGACATTATAAGGATGTGAGGAACACACCTAAAGTGTTTTTACGGAGGTAAACCGATTTATTTCAAATTTACCGGGTTTTCCACACCACCACTCCCATAACCATACGGGTCTAAAATCGACAAAATCATTAAAAATATAGGGTTAGCCTGCCGCTAGCCTTCTGAATTTTTCAACGATACACTATAAGTTCCCAAAGTTCAAGTTGAAATAAGTTTTACACGTCAACTCGCATTTATTGCAAAATGAGACCGGTTTGAAGATGGAAAAGAAACACAAAATTTCAGCGGGCCTGGCCAGCACAAGGCTTGAGGGAGAAGATTTCGATGACGTCCGCGCGCTCATACGGGCGCTCTACGGTTAGACTATAAAAAGCGCGCAGTATCTCGTCTGCTATCCATTCATTCAACTGCATCATGGCTAATCCTACTAGACGGACGCTATTCAACACGATGAACCAACAAGATCCTAGAGAACATAGAGAAAGGATTCGCCCAAGTCGAGAAGACAACGAACATGTTACAATCATTACGAGCTTGCAGCGTGTTCATGAAGCTCATATTGCTGAAGCTTTGAGGCAGAGAGGCGCACAACAAGAGAGAGAAATAAGGGACGCTGTGCAGGGAGAAGATGATGATGATGAAGCAGGTTAAACAGTAGTAGACCCCCAGCAACTACAGCTTCGATGGCTACCACAACGACGGCTACCGCAACAGGAATGACAACACCACCACCTCTAGCAGAGATCGTCCGCCTGAACGAACAGATTGATGAATTAGAAGAGGACAAGTGTAAACTACGTGTACAACTGACTAAGGAACAGCAAAGATCCACCTGTACCGTGTGTCAAGACGAGGAAACGACGTACGCCTTTTTCCCTTGTGGTCACCTGTGCCTATGTTCCGTATGCTTGCTATCCCTAACATGTATAGGGGGTTCGTGCCAGTGCGCCGAGACAGAGAAGCTTCATTTGAAGATACGATGCCCTGTGTGTCGGACGTGGGTATCAGGCGTGAAAAAAAAATCCGCCCGTAACAGTGTGATACCGCTGTTCTTTTCAAAGGCCCTTTTTAGGGCCACCTATTTACACCCGAAAGGGGGGAAACTTTCTAACTAAAAGCACAAAAAATACCAGCTCCCTCACCAATATGAAAACATAAGGTCTTCACCACAGTAGACTCTTAGTGTTGAATTTTTTAATACAATTATCTTTGCAAAGAATGAACACTAACACACATTTTGAATTTCTACTATTTTTATTAACACAGTAGAATGAACATAAGGTCTTCACCACAGTAGACTCTTGGTGTTGAATTTTTAAATACAATTATACGCTATCAAGGCACTTAAATGAACGTAGAATGAACATAGAATGTAGGAATACGGTGATGTCTGAATGTTCAATGCAACAAGACTTGTGTGAAATGTTCAATATTTATGCAACAAGACTTGTTTGAACTCGTCATCGTCTTTCTGCCCCTGGTGCACGTAGATGAAGGTGGCAATCTGTTCACGTGGAATTCTGGGTGGACAGGCAGCTTCCAATGCCTCGGCAATTTGCACCTAGTTCACGCCCTGTAGTCCCTCAGTCATGAGCGCGTCTGATGGTATACTATTGTCCACACACGTATGCGTGTTGAAGAGCCCGTTCTTGTTCCCACAGCCTGCACATTGCTGGATACGCAAGTGTCGAATGCGGGGTCTGAGATGATCCAGGAATGTGTCGATGTACTTCTTATAAATATACTGAGTCACCTGGTCAGACAGGACTTCATGAATTTCAGCTGTGAGACTCTCCAGCTTCCGCCACGCAGGTATTTTCAGGGTGACGCCCTGAGATAAAGGAATACGCTTTTGCGTATCCGCCCTCAACTTCCATTTACGAATATGCACCAGCAGCATGTTGTTGAACGTAGAACAGGTGAGAAAGATGTCGTCACCCACATAAAATTTCGCTTCGTCGCTCCCCTGGTGGTCAATGACCGCATCGACGGCGTAATAAATGGCCTGTACTCTTATCCAGGTGTCCAACGTCAAGGCGATATGCTTAAGTGGTTTGTCGTCCCAGGCCGGTGCGTTAAAATGCACTTCCTCTTCTTTGACACTCACAGTTAAATAGGGAGAGAGCTCCCAAGTGTTCGTCTGGGCCGCCTGGTAGGCCTGCTGGATAATGTCATTGATCTCCTGCACAGACATAGGAAGTAGCACCTCTTCCTTCGCTTGCTCGGGCACTTGCTGGGGCACTGGCTGAAGCACTTGCTGAGGTATTTCTAAAGGTGTTAATCGGGGACGTTTGGTAGGTGGACCGGGTTTGGCAGGTAGACCGGACTCTTGGTGCGTACGTTTGGTAGCTGTACGCTCTTCGGCGATGTCCATGTCCATGACTAAGATATTATCTTCTGAATCTTGGGCTTGAAGTAGATCTGCTATTTCTTCATTTCCCGTCTTCTTCAGCGCCTCCACGAAGGCTTGAAATGCTAAGGGGCCACGGCGCAGTAGATCGTCGATGAGGGCTCTGTTTTGTCGTGAAGTGGTCTTCTGCGCCATGATATCTTCGACACCGGGTTTAAGGATTATGTTTTCCACCATAAGCAGATCACATAGTTCGGCCACATGCTGCATCTCATCAATGAGGCGAACACGGTGCTGTAGAAGCTTAGCTCGGTGGGATGACTCCATGACTGTGGGCTCAGGCTGGTGAGTAGCTGCTATGGTGAGATAGGCTGGTGAAGTTCCACTGGTAAAATGAAAATCTTCTCCACGTCTCATGCTGCAGTGAAGCCCCGGTAAGTAGCTCCTGTCGTCAGAGTGGTTCAGGCTGGTCAGGTAGGTTGGTCAGGCAGGCTGGTCAGGCAGGCTGGTGAGATAGCTCCGTTCGGCAGTCCAATGAATGCAGCAAAACACTAAAAATTTCCACTTTTATACGTTTTTTCGTGACATTCGGGTGTTTTCGGTATTCTCCGTGTCTTTTCGGTATTCTCCGGGTCTTTTCGGTCACCTCCGTCACTCTCCGGTGATCACATTCGGGTCTTTTCGGTCACCTCCGTGTGTCTACGGTCACCTCCGGGTCTTTTCGGTCACCTCCGGCACTCTCCGGTGATCACATTCGGGTATTTTCGGTCACCTCCGGCACTCTCCGGTCACCTCCGGGTCTTTTCGGTCACCTCCGGCACATCTTCACGGACCTCAACGAACTCGCCGGGCCTCTTCGGTATTCTCCGTGTCTCTTCGCACACCTCCGTCACATCTCTCGGTACCTCCCGCCACATCTTCACGGACCTCACCGAAAAGACACGGAGGTGAACGACATTGTGGGGAAAACCCCACAGACAAGTCAGTACATCTCCCACGGACCTGACCGAAGAAATACGGAGGTGAACGACATTGTGGGGAAAACCCCCAGTACATGCTCCTCTCACCGAAAAGACACGGAGATGAACGACATCCCCACAGACAGGTCAGTACATCTCCTATCATCCTCACAAGTCACGCCCCATTCACCCAAACCGGAAGTGACGTCATACGGCAAGGTCACGCTCCATTCACCCAGATCGGAAGTGACGTCATACGGGACAGCGCCCCCTGGTGGAAAAAAGGGAACCAAGAGTTACCTCCCTGGAAAATAAGACCGAATCGGGTTGCTACCTACTACTTACATTGGACTACCACGCACAGAGGCTCTGAAAAATATGGTTAAGTTGCAAAAACAGCTCTTCCAAAACATGTTGCCATTAAAGTATCCTGAAATGAGGGTATAGACCATCATCCGAACGCATGGCACGATCATACGTAGAAACTTCTGCTCGTAGCCATGCGGTAACGGGTGCTATCTGAGTGTAATAGGGCGTTTCCCAAATGGTCACATCCGACTGGTCCCGTTACATCCGACATCGGTGCAATCATATTCATACAACCAGAAGTTCATTACCGAATGAACTTCTGATACAACGAAGACACACATCCAGAAAGCGATCGATTGAAATGATCCCATGGTGGGCCTCGAAGTGCCCCCATCACAAAATAAAAAGCATATCATTTTCCTGTGGCCTGCCGCCGATTTTATTTTGTTTTCAAATATGTTAGGCCGTTTGTAATATGATTTTTCTTAAGATAAACAAAGAAGCATGCTCCACTAGAGTGAGAAATAAAATAGCTAATTCGCACAACTTCGTTTTGGTCTCGCGTAGACTCCCCCAGTCTTGCGCCTCGTGAAACTGACATGGCTGCATGTCTGAAAAATATTTGAATACAGATAATATCATTGCCTCGTTTAAATGGGACCGATATTTGACCTCATGCTTTGGGAACAACTTTCGAACTGGATTATCTCCCTCTAGATAGATGGCGCCGTGTGAAATACATGCCGAATCACAGCGATAATCTGAGGGTAGTGTTAAGTGAAACGTGAAATGCCCTTAGCAAGCTAAGATGGGTATAGACGTGAGTTACTACAGTCATATAACAACGAAGTAAAATCACAAATCAATCGTTGTCGAACAATTCTCAATCAAATCTCCTGCGAGTATTTCCTGCCAATGCTTGCGATGTCGCTTGAATGCAACCACCAATCCATGTTAACATAAACACATCACAAATGGATCGTTGTCAAACAATCTCTTTTTAGAATTTCTTCTGGTGCCGTCTGAATGCAACCACCATGTCCATCTGTTTAGCATCGGGGACTTAGAACTCGGTCTCAACTCCTTTTTTACTAGATTCAGGTACTTTATAAACACCTTTAACAAAGTATCTTCCTACCAGCACACCATCATCATTATACAAAACCATAGTCTTTTCTCAGTGAATTCCCAGCGACATGGTGTTGACGTTCAAAGAATCCTACTGTTCGTACTCTAGGGAAGAGAGATCATCTTTAAACCAGTGCGACGAGGAAGTTATAGTGTAGGGCCATACGCCTTTGAGTGTCACTATTAGGCAGCCGATCCATTAAATCGACCGGGTCCCTAACATTTATTTCCTCTCTCCAAGAACACAGTGTCTATAGCCTCGGGAGGGTCTGACGGGTTCAAGTCAGATTCAACTGTTTAACAGTTCCATGTAACTCACCTCCCTCAATTTCCTGCACAACTTTGACAGCTTTGCGCGAACCCACAGTCTTCACCTTCTCACCTCCCCCAATCTGGGTAACCCGAGATGGTAAATCAGGGGACTACCATCTAGACGTAACGCTATAAAAACTTCGTGCAAAATGTTCGCCGATATTCTGCGAGATCCCATAATAAGCCAATCACGACAGTAAATTCTTTGATTTTCATGGTTTACCAGGCACCCTGTCTGGAAATTATGCCATATTTGGATACTGTTTCCCGATAATATTTATATATTAGTCCACGTGCTACCGCGTGTAATTACTGTGGGCGTGATTTAAACAATCTAGCCACCTGATTGGCTAACAAATGTAGTTTCAACTTCGCATGGGATTTATATAGGGCTGAATTCAGATATAATGTTCCGTGATATTATATCTGAGTTTACCGAGATTGCTCACCTCCCATACTTCCAGACTTCTCACCTCCCTCACTATCAGCCGATCTCTTCGAAACATAAGCATAGGATATTGCAGCTTTCTCCACATTTACAGTAAGCTCATCTCTGCGTGATATCACCACGATCAGACTCCATCTGAGCACTCCACACGGTAGGTGGTAGCCCCATAGCCTCTTCCAAGTGACGCTCGGTCTTCATGATGGACCTGTGCGTGGGGTCGCCTTTCATTTCAAGCGGTAGTAAGGTATACTGTTCATAGATCGCCATGGCTGTTTTCCTGATGCGGGGGCGCATTTGGGTGTACGTCTGTGGTAAATTATCCTCTCCGGCGTCCTCGATCGCTGCAGCGTAAGTATTGATAGCTGCTGTCACAATACGATCCCAGAAGGTAGGTTCTGCCTCACTTTCCACGGGCGTAGGCTGACTATCTGAGGTCAAGCTCTCCGTATCACTAGATAGACTCTCAGCAATCTCTGTTTCGGTATCAGTCGATACACTCTCAGCAGTCTCTGTATCAGCATCCGCCTCAACGGACTCCTCGGAGTCTTCAAGCCCATGTATATTTTTCTGGTGTCGCAATCATATCGTAATGTCTGGTGAACGTGCGTTCGCACTCAGAGCAAGTATAAGCCATGTTGACGGTTGAACGTCGACTGTGCGTGTTTTTGGAAATACGCTCGCTTTTATAGAGAGTAACGCCCATAAACGCTTAGCTTAACGCTTCAACGCCCTGGTGAATTAGCTCAGAAGCTCTGATTTCCATGGAATTGACACCAATTCATCGAAATGCAGTGACGCCCGTCAACGCCCGTCGTTACGACTTAACGCCCGTCTCAACGCCTTATCACACTTTCTTAATGCTTTAACGTCGTTTAATGATGCGTTCGAACAAATATTTCTTTTGTGCTATTGCTCTGACATACGCCGCTTTCCAGTTCATGCCCGAGGTTTCCAACATCGACGCTGTTCTTTCAATTTCCATATGGACTGGGTCCTTATCCAACAATTTCATATGGGTCAGTAAGTCGGCATACCGCTGACGTAAAGCCCGTCGTAGTCTGGGTGCCAATCTGTTATGGGCTAAAATTGCGGCTTCCTCTTTCGAATACCCTTTGCGTTGAAACTTGTTTTCTGTGACCTCCAACATCTCGCCCATGCATCTCGGCGTCCATATTTTCTTTGAACAAATCCTCCCATAGCCTCGAGTTCACATTATGTTCTTCAACCTCGGGTTGGTCCTTCACGGTTGGGTGATATTGCGGGACTGGTGGTATGAAGAAGGCCCGCTGTACGGGGGTGGGTTGCTGCTTCACCAAATGTGGACTCGGTGGATGGTGTAGGGGCTGTGGTGATCCCTCGTCGGGTAGCAGGTGGGTCGTCAGCCGGCGATCTTCGGGGGTATGGGCTTTTAAATCTACGAACAGGTAGCCGTACGGACGACTTGTCGCTTCTTGAAACGCCTGCATGAAATGGTCGATGTTCTGAGGATAAATTCGACTACCAAACACACGAATTTGTGCTCTGTCGATGGGGTTGGAGAACAACACAAAGTTTTGGCAGTTCAAGGCAATATCTCTGGACGCCTTCCCTTGAGGAAAGAGATTCTGGGTCAAACAGATGACGGACAGATTGCGATGATGGGACCCTTTGGTGAATAGGTCGACGATTTTCGAATTGTCCTTGGCCGCACTCATCAGATCATCTAGCACTACCACGTTGGTCTGCTCGGGGTCAAAGTAATACGGTTCGTCTATGTCGTGAGGAATCCCTGGGACGAAACTCACATTCTGTAATCGCGTAGTTTCGTAGGCGGGCTGCCATTGGCTATATCACCAAACAACACGTGTCGGAGCTGGGGTTGCCACACCTGCCTCTAAGAACTTCATTACCCAGGACGTCTTTCCACATGCCGTAGGGCCGCTCACCGTCATCGTATAGGGATGCTCCACTGCACTTCTTGGACCTATAGCGGGACTCGGCGGTGTCTCTTGGTTGTGTTTGCCTTGAATGTGCCTGAGCATACTATCGCGACGAGAGAAGGTTCTCTGACAGAACGTACACGTACACGACATGTTGATCTGTCGACCAATACATAAGGACTGATGAGGGACACATGTTCATTCTTATATGTACAGACACCACCACACACTACCACACACACACTACCACACAAACACACCACCACCACCACCACCGCCACCACCGGGCGTTGACGGGCGTCAACGCCCGGTGGTGGTGGTGGTGGGAACTCCCGTGTGGCAGAGCTCTTGGATCGGAGCGCGCGGTGTAAAGGTTTCCACCGCGGTGGAAACCTTTGCGCGCCGGGGTCAAAGGTCAGTTCCGGTCACGTGAACGGAAGCGGAAGTGACCTCACAGAGGTCGTATGCAAATGTCACTTCCGAGATCTGAGCTCCACAGGCTTTGAGCTCCAAGTGCTCCGATCCAAGAGCTCTGCCACACGGTAGTTCCCACCACCACCACCGGGCGTTGACGCCCGTTAACGCCCGGTGGTGGCGGTGGTGGTGCGGGTGGTGATGGTGGGTGTGTGTGTGTGTGTGTGGTAGTGTGTGGTGGTGGTGTTGGTGGTGGTGTCTGTACATATAAGAATGAACATGTGTCCCTCATCAGTCCTTATGTATTGGCCGACAGATCAACATGTCGTGTACGTGTACGTTCTGTCAGAGAACCTTCTCTCGTCGCGATAGTATGCTCAGGCACATTCAAGGCAAACACAACCAGGAGACACCGCCGAGTCCCGCTATAGGTCCAACAAGTGCAGTAGAGCATCCCTATACGATGACGGTGAGCGGCCCTACGGCATGTGGAAAGACGTCCTGGGTAATGAAGTTCTTAGAGGAAGGTGTGGCAACCCCAGCTCCGACACGTGTTGTTTGGTGTTATAGCCAATGGCAGCCCGCCTACGAAACTACGCGATTACTCACGACATAGACGAACCGTATTACTTTGACCCCGAGCAGACCAACGTGGTAGTGCTAGATGATCTGATGAGTGCGGCCAAGGACAATTCGAAAATCGTCGACCTATTCACCAAAGGGTCCCATCATCGCAATCTGTCCGTCGTCTATTTGACCCAGAATCTCTTTCCTCAAGGGAAGGCGTCCAGAGATATTGCCTTGAACTGCCAATACTTTGTGTTGTTCTCCAACTCCATCGACAGAGCACAAATTCGTGTGTTTGGTAGTCGAATTTATCCTCAGAACATCGACCATTTCATGCAGGCGTTTCAAGAAGCGACAAGTCGTCCGTACGGCTACCTGTTCGTAGATTTAAAAGCCCATGCCCCCGAAGATCGCCGGCTGACGACCCACCTGCTGCCCGGCGAGGGATCGCCACAGCCCCTACACCATCCACCGAGTCCACATTTGGTGAAGCAGCAACCCACCCCCGTACAGCGGGCCTTCTTCATACCACCAGTCCCGGAATATCACCCAACCGTGAAGGATCAACCCGAGGTTGAAGAACATAATGTGAACTCGAGGCTATGGAAGGATTTGTTCAAAGAAAGTATGGACGCCGAGATGGGCGAGATGTTGGAGGTCACAGAAAACAAGTTTCAACGCAAAGGGTATTCGAAAGAGGAAGCCGCAATTTTAGCCCATAACAGATTGGCACCCAGACTACGACGGGCTTTACGTCGGCGGTATGCCGACTTACTGACCCATATGAAATTGTTGGATAAGGACCCAGTCCATATGGAAATTGAAAGAACAGCGTCGATGTTGAAAACCTCGGGCATGAACTGGAAAGCGGCGTATGTCAGAGCAATAGCACAAAAGAAATATTTGTTCGAACGCATCATTAAACGACGTTAAAGCATTAAGAAAGTGTGATAAGGCGTTGAGACGGGCGTTAAGTCGTAACGACGGGCGTTGACGGGCGTCACTGCATTTCGATGAATTGGTGTCAATTCCATGGAAATCAGAGCTTCTGAGCTAATTCACCAGGGCGTTGAAGCGTTAAGCTAAGCGTTGATGGGCGTTACTCTCTATAAAAGCGAGCGTATTTCCAAAAACACGCAGTCGACGTTCAACCGTCAACATGGCTTATACTTGCTCTGAGTGCGAACGCACGTTCACCAGGCATTACGATATGATGCGACACCAGAAAAATATACATGGGCTTGAAGACTCCGAGGAGTCCGTTGAGGCGGATGCTGATACAGAGACTGCTGAGAGTGGATCGACTGATACCGAAACAGAGATTGCTGAGAGTCTATGTAGTGATACGCAGAGCTTGACCTCAGATAGTCAGCCTACGTCCGTGGAAAGTGAGGCAGAACATACCTTCTGGGATCGTATTGTGACAGCAGCTATCAATACTGACGCTGCAGCGATCGAGGACGCCGGAGAGGATAATTTACAACAGACGTACACCCAAATGCACCCCCGCATCAGAAAAAAAGCCATGGCGATCTATGAACAGTATACCTTAATACCGCTTGAAATGAAAGGCGACCCCACGCACAGGTCCATCATGAAGACCAAGCGTCACTTGGACGAGGCTATGGGGCTACCACCCACCGAGGCCCTGGAAAATGCGATCAGAATGCGCAAACAACTGTTTCAGGACATGCTGCCCGAAGAATATCCAGGCCTGCCCGACGACGCTTAGGTCACACCGAGCAAAGATGGAACTTTCTGAAATGGAGACTTTTGATTGGACAAGAATCTAACGGACAGGAACGAATACGACAGATGCAAATGGTGGCCTCTGATTGGGCAAGAGTCTTTTTGAGTTGTAAGCATACCCAACGCGGCTCCCGCAGCGTGGGTATGATGTAACATTGGGAAAAATAAACTATATGAAAAAAAACTTGTTGTTGTTGTTGTTCTCTCAAGTGTCATCCTTGTTGTTGTTGTTGTTCTCTCTCCGGTCTATATCATGGCGTCATGGCGTTATGTTAGAGCGTTAAGGCGTAACTACGATTGGCCCCGATAAGCCCGGGGACCGATATGCTAAGGGGAACATTGGAACTCTTCTGTGTTCGGAGGTAGTTTTAGTGAAAAGAACGACACACTAGCCCAGGCGGATGCTCCCTCACGACAGCTTCACACTGATACCTCATACGACACCATAGGATCATTAGGGGCTCACCTAAGCCCTAACACGTATATGTCCACACCCTTTTCCCAGAATTCCCTGTCTGCGCATGCGCAGACTGTTGACAACGGCCGAGACCCTAGTCCAATCGGATGCCCCCTCACATAGGCTTCACATGGATACCTCACTCAACTCCATCGGCTCATTAGGGGCTCACCTACATCCCAAAACGTCTATTTCCATACCCTTTGTCTATTGCGCATGCGCAGAATGACGATATTCCGACCCCACATCCACCCAGTGGGATGCCCCCTGACATAGGCTTCACATTGATACCTCACTCGACCCCATCGGTCCATTAGTGGCTGCCCTAGACCCCAAAACGGCTATTTCCATACCCTTGGTCTACCGCGCATGCGCAGAATGACGATATTTCAAGCCCACACCCATCCCATCAGATGCTCCTTCACGAATGCTTCACATTGATATCTCATACAACCCAATCGGTACACTAGGGACCCCTCTCGCTCCTGAAGATTGCCGGAGATTGCCAGAGAATTTGATCACCCACGACATTGTGGGAAAAACCCACTGAGACTACTTTCTGTCCGCGGAGAAAAAATCCTAATTTTACATGCACCCACCCCATTGACTTGATAGGCAGGCCCCGATA
>JAVTVY010017063.1:0-68941 GCA_036873755.1 Hanleya hanleyi | reverse complement strand
ACACCAAATACCTTCCTTCACTGCCCCAAAATGCCCACTTACGCTACTACTCCTACTGATGACGTCAGGGATTACGTCACAGATGCTGTGGACAGATCTCAAATCGGGGTCTGCACTCCGAGAGCTACAAAGTGACACCACCCAAGACGCATTCGGACCAAGGATTGTCCATCTCTACACCAAATACCTTTTTTCACTGCCAAAAAATGCCCACTTTCGCTACTACTCCTACTGATGACGTCACCGATGACGCCACAGATGCTGTGGACAGCCCTCAATTCGGGGTCTGCACCCCGAGAGTTACAAGATGACACCTCCCATGAAGCATTCGGACCAAGGATGGTCTATCTCTACACCAAATACCTTCCTTCACTGCCCCAAAATGACCACTTTCGCTACTACTCGCACTGATGACGTCACCGAAGATGTCACAGATGACATGGACAACCCTCAAATCGGGGTCTACACCCCGAGAGCCACGAGATAACACCTCCCACGACGCATTCGAACCAAGGATGGTCCCCCTATACCCCAAACACACCCCCGCAAACCCCCCAAAATGCCTGGTTTCTATACTACGGCCAGACTGCGCATGCGCATAATATTGCAAACGGACGAACCATTAGTCCAATCGGGTGCTCCTCCACGAGAGCTTCAAAATAAGTCCTCATACGACACCATAGGATCACTAGGTGCTCACCTAGACCCCTAAACGTCCACCCAGTATGGACCTATCCCCCCATAGGCAGTATGGGGCTATATAGGCCTATATACAGACCTACTCGGTACTTTTCAAAAAAATTCACCGCTTAGCTCCGGGATCGTGTTTTTCTTGGAGAGACGAGAAAAACAAGACCAAACAACCCATAGTAAAACCCACAAAAAATTCCCAGATTGGACCTATACCCCCATAGCCAGTATGGGGCTATATGGGCCTATGTACAGACCCACCCGGTACTTTTCGAAAAATTTCACCGCTTACCTCCGGGACCCCTGCCATCGTATTTTTCTTGGCGAGACGAGAAAAACAAGACTAAACAACCCATAGTAAAACCCACAAAAAAATTCTCAGGTTGGACCTATACACCCATAGCCAGTATGGGGATGGGCCTATATACAGATCTACTCGGTACTTTTCGCAAAAAAAATCACCGCTTAGCTCCGGGACCCCTCCCATTGAGTTTTTCTTGGCGAGACGAGAACAAAAAGACCAAACAACCCATTGTAAAACCCACAAAAAAATCCTATACCCCCATAGCCAGTATGGGGTTATATACAGACCTATGCCCCATAGAATGGAGATTTCGTCCTAATACGTAATAGCCTGCCTACGACAATGGCTTAAAGCAGTGTATCGCCCGTCGAATAGACCGAAAACACCATGGACGGTCCTAGGCAAGTTGTTATTCCTGAACACATTTGACCCAAAATAACTATATTGTATGGAAGACGGTAGCGGCCACTCGCCTTCTCGCCCTGTATTTTGCTGACACGAGAAGTCGAGAAGTCGAGAATGCGAGGCGAGAAGTCGAGTTTGCGAGGCGAGAAGTCTAGAACGCGAGGAGAGAAGTCGAGATGTCGAGGCGAGAAGTCGAGATTGCGAGGCGAGAAGTCGAGATTGCGAGGAGAGAAGTCGAGAAGTCGAGGCGAGAAGTCGAGATTGCGAGGCGAGAAGTCGAGATCTTTCTCCACTTCTCGCCTTCTCGTCTTTGCTTTGTGGCAAAAAGGTGAGCTGCGAGAATGGACGGATTCTCGCGTTCGCGACTTCTCGCCCTTTTCAGATTAGGCGATAAGTCGAGAAGAGAGCATGCGAAAATGGACGGATTGTCGCGTTCGCGACGTCTCGCCTTCTCGCCTTTTTTCAGATAAGTCGAGAAGGCGAGCATGCGAGAATGGACGGATTCTCGCGTTCGAGACTTCTAGCCTTCTCGCCCCTTCAAATAAAGGCGAGAAGTCGAGAAGGCGACCATGTGAGAATGGACGGATTCTCGCGGTCGCGAATTCTCGCCCTTTTAACAAAAAGGCGAGAAGTCGAGAAGGCGAGCAGGCGAGAATGAACGGATTCTCGCCTTCTCGCCTTTTTCCAGATTAGGCGAGAAGGCGAGAACATTCTTGACTTCTCGCCTTCCGGTTTCTTATACGCGTGATCGGTATCCTGTTCAGTAATGAGCTACATTAATGTACAATTGCAATTAGGAACAAATCTTACCGCTCCAAGTTTGTTTCCATTGGAACCACTGATGATTTTACAATAACAGAGAAGAAAAGCAACTCGGAGTAGGGATGACAAATTCATGCTGTATATTTCGCTGTTAATTATAGCATCTTCAGCAGTGAACAAAGTTGCAAACAGCTCCATATGCACAGTATATATACAAAGCATAATGTGATATTAGCCAATACACATTTACGAATAGCTTAGCTCACTGGTCTCATGTGTTATTCATAGAAGCCTTAGCCATAAGCCGGCACAAACCAATTTTAAACCAAGGATTGAAAGCATCAAACGTTTCATAATTGTATATTCCCATGCGATTTACACCATTTGTAGGTTTCCCTTATCTGATGTGGATTGCCAACAAAATTATGCCGATATTATCTTAACATGACAGTCCTTATCCAAACTTCAGGACATGTAGACATAGTCAATGTTAGTACATACCCACTATATCGCCATACTTTATTCATTTGTGTACAGTTTACTTAGTTCTTGCCAAATACGCAGATTATGTATTGTTTTCTTCAATTAGAGTGTGTATTGTCTCACCTGAATCACACCATTTGAAGATCGCCGTCAGGTTATCGCCTAACATTTAACAATTTCTGAAAATGACAGCATATTAATATCCAAACAACCTGCCTGACATAATTTACTGGCTTTCCTATTCATAAATGTATATTGGCTAAGATCACATTATGCCTTGTATACATACTGTGCGTATGGAGCTGTTTGTAACTTTGTTTACTGCTGAAAATGCTATAACTAATAACAAAATATACATGATGAAATTGTCATCCCTACTCGGAGTTGCTTTTCTTCTCTATTATTGCAAGTTTGTTCCCAATTGCAATTGTACATCAATGTAGCTCATTACTGAACATGATACCGATCATGCGTAAAAGAGATCGGAAGGCGAGAAGTCGAGAATGATCTCGCCTTTTCGCCTTCTCTCCTAATCTGATAAATATATATTATCATGACACTGTGTTGTTCCCGCACGTTGTATCAGCTCGAGTTCTCGGAGTCTGATCGCCGTATCGACCGAGACCGCAGGTCGAGGTCAATGCGGCGATCAGACTCCGAGAATGAGAGCTGATACAAAGAGCGGGAACAACACAGTGTCATGATGATATATTTATCATACACTTTACTTATATGTTGCTCTCCTCTCTTAAAAGCGTGGTAACTATTTTTAGGCACCTCAATTGTGTAACAAGGTTCATTATGCAGTTTTGAATCAATGCGCGCGCGAGGAGGAGTGATAAAAATAAACGAGTACACAGGCGTACCTATTTCCCAGTGACTTACCGAAACTGGGTCAGGATATCAGAGAATAAATCAGTTAATTTCGAATAATATTGTAATATTCATTATTTCCAATGTTTGCGATATTCACTCACGTATGATATTATCTCTAGCTGTGGAAGTTAACAAGAAACAAACTCGTGAAACAAGAACACTGACCCCGTCAGTCCAACGGGAATGGGGTACGAAAATAACTGGAGCAGCTTTGAAAAGTGCGTGGGAAAATGTGTGTATATAGGCCAGTCTAGACAGAGATGCTGACAGTGCACACGAACGGTATGAAGACGCGTTTCATCTCCAGCGAACAATTCAACTTTACATTTAATATACAGTTTAATTGGAGAACTAAATTATTCTTCAACCCACAGAGTTACCACTATCAGAAGGCCGATCGGGAGGACCCAAGCTGATATTCAGGGTGCAATTGTTAAACGTTGCACCATGAAATACTCGGGCAGTCGCACTTTGGTGTTTTTCAACATAGCTGCTGGATCTACTGACAGTGGGGAAATTACATGAAGTTGGAATGTACGGTGTGTGTTGTGCTGCAGCGAACTGGTCTCTCTGAACAGATACTTTCGCCACGGGTGAACACGGTGAAGTCGGTGCCCAGTCTTCGGCAGCAGGTGTTTGTGACACTCGATTCTTTGTAAGGCGCAGGATATTACTCATTTCCTCCTGCTGTTCATGTGACGCTACGGCATAGTTATTTAGGGAAGCAACATTTTTGTGCCCAGTCAACTGGATTATTGTGGTTGGTGCTACTCTCGCGTGAAGGAGTCGAGTCGCTGTTGTGGACCGAGCACTGTGGTTTGTTTTTCTACCGGTCAAGTTCGCGGCGCGTTTTGCCATTTTATTCATGATGGTGTGCAGGTAATTTTTACCCATGGCTTGACATTTGTACCACTTTGTACTATTTGACTTGCGCTGATGGTTAGCGGACAGATAGAAGGGGCTTTCGGGGCCACACATTTCGCGGGGTCTGTGGTCGCGGAAAGTTTTATACATTTGCACCGGACACTCTTCTTTATTTTCCAGAGCAAATTGCTTCGGTTGAAACGGCCTCTGATGACCGAAGGCACTTTCGCCGCTCCTTGTTTTAGTGTCACGTTCATTGAATTTTAAAAATTCTACACCTCGCTCATCTGACTGCAGAGAGATGTCTCCCCATCTGAGTTTCCGGTTTTCGTCACGTCCCCTAAGACCGAAATGGACAGTGTTATTGAACCAAATTTGATTTTGCAGAGCGCGGGGGCTTTTATTTCCCAGTATTCCTTTTTCTTTTAGTAATGTCTGTTCGTTCGCAGCTAGAGGTGCTGATTTGTTGGGGCGATTCCCTTTCCCTTTTTGTTTGAGTTCTGAAGCCAAAACATCCCTACTTGTTTTAAATTCTTGACTGAATATCAGGCTTGAGGGATACTGTTTCTCTCGCAGCCATCGATCAATCCCTCTTTGATAACTGGTCAGGGTGTCGGGCTCGTACTCCGAACCGTCGTGTTTTCTGATAGACAGCATAAAAGACCCAACATAGTTATTAAGCTCAGTGGCAGAGATTGTTTCGATTGTTCTGTTTTCAAAATTTGGGCCGGCGTTCAACCATTTGGTGAAGGTGTTCACAACACTTTCAGTTTTTCTCACAGTGTTTTTGTTTCGCATTCTGTCCACAAATTCAGTGTGTTGCTCGTCGAATTGGACAAATGTTGGCGCTCTTGAAGTTGAAGTGAAGTTTTGTTTAGTTTGGGTTGCCAAGCGTTTAATATCCGAGGGTGTGTTGTGTCATCAGAATCCAAGGGTTTTTCTGTTAATTCCTGGGAAGTGGGGGTGTTTGGGATTTTTTTTCTGTCGGTGCATCGGACTGTTGAGTGGCCTTGTCGAGAGCAAGAACTAACATTCTATCGTCGTCGCTACTACTGGATATGAGAGGAACGCTTTCATCGTCGTCCGACGGAAACCCCATATCGAAGTTGAGCGGTTCTGAATCTGTACTGAAATCAACATCTTGGTCGACAACCTGACTGTTATTGTTACTGTCCGTGTCCGGAGGATGGACTTCCGTCATATTTTGTGTGTCCACGGACTTGATATCAAAATGAAGTGAAAAATAACTGGAACGGTTTAAAATTTTGCACAAATACTGGAACCTGGACCAAACTATATACAAATTATTGAACTGGAATGACTTTTCTATGTGAGAAACTTAGCGGAACATCAGTCAACAACAACAAGATTTATGGTACGGGCTTCGGACAATTTGTAGAAAGCAGACGATAAGTATGGTAATTAAATATGTTTTATTCGGTTCACTACTTTTTTTTCTGTTGGTTTTTATTCTAATAATATTTTTATTGGGACTTTTTATGCTATTCGGTTGCAAAAATAACTTTCAGAACTGATCAGTATGGTTGAAATTGACAGTTCCACAAATAAAACAGAACGAAAAGTTCACGGGATTCCCCGCGAGACGTTGCCAAGGTCACCGGCGAAAGTAGTTCCTGTAAGCGAGTGGGGCGATACAACATACCGACTGTGGTGATACAGAAACGCGAGTGTGTATCACTATCCTAGCACGCATAGGTATATGATAAGAGCCATTCTCGCATGCTTGCCGTCTCGACTTCTCTCCTAATCTGAACAGAGCGAGAAGGCGAGAAGTCGCGAACGCGAGAAACCGTCCATTCTCACATGCTCGCCTTCTCGCCTTATTTTAAATGGGCGAAAAGGCGAGAAGTCGCGAACGCGAGAATCCGTCCATTGTTGCATGCTCGCTGTCTCGACTTCTCGCCTAATCTGAAAAGAGCGAGAAGGCGAGAAGTCGCGAACGCGAGAATCCGTCCATTCACGCCTTTTTGCCACAAAGCAAAGACGAGAAGGCGAGAATACTTACTGTTAAACAGAATGTAGACTAATTAGGCTGACAGAGAACGCTCAGGATAGATGCAGTTTCGGTCCCTCAGGAAGTATCTGAAGTGCCAATGTAATGGGAGAATAATTTACTGTATGATAAGTCGTACAATATATGTATTAGTTCAAGCAATTAACACTCGAGATTTCGTGGAATCCGAAGCCGAGAATAGAATATCAAACTTGTATATACTTGGCGAAAGCGAGCTGGAATAGGCAGCTCTACATAAGTTCGTTTATCTTTTATATTGATCGAAAGAGGGCAACATGATCAACCCTTGTGTATAAATACGCTGCTGAGAAACAAAATACCAATTCATAAAGCCTAGAAGAAATAACTAAGTAATAAAGAATTGAAGAAAAAAACAAAGGCATTTCTCGAATTGACGTTCTGCAGGTATTACACCAGTATACATCTGAACAGTCAAGGGGAACGAAATGACAATCGAAGACATTTATTGCACTATATTTTTGGAATCTGCATATTTTAGAAGGTAGTGATTAGGGATCAAATATCGTGATGACGGTTTTCCTTTGTCTTCTTGTATATGTATTTAAATAAGATTTAAATTTTCACTCAACATTCACTCAATATCGAATCTCTTAATATGGACACTGAAAATCTGTTTGGCATTTAGGAGAAACCTTCACTTCCTTGTAAATATTTATATGTACATTTCCAGTAATAAACACATGAGAAACTTTGATCTTTGTCATTATCATATACCGATCTGCCAAAGGCATCTGATACAGTGCCATCTGATAATTTTCTGTATCATGCTAGTTTGATTTTGTGAATAGCCGGACTTCTTTTAAGCTCAGTGATCTTGATATGTCGCAGCGCCCTCTGTTGGGAAAACCCCGGAACTAAGTTAGGAATGCAGATATATTGATACAACAACATCAACCACAACACATACGTAAAAAGCAAATAAAAAAATTGTTAAACTCGAAAAAAAATCTAAAAATTTCTAAAAAGTATCTAATACAACATTAATAGTTTAACAGCAGTTTTATCGGTGCTGTTTTTGGATGTGTGTCGTCTGCTTCTTGCAGTTCGTTTACCGTACTGAATTTTATGCTCACTCACCTGTCACTGTCATCTTAAGAACACAAATAATCCAAATATACACATCAACACTGGCCCTCGGTGTATATCTTGTAAATAGTTCATTTCATCGTATTTTAGTATTCAGGTTTGTTCCGTATTCTCACTGCGTGGACATTCGCTCCCTGGTTTATTGAACTTTGAAGTTGCCGGCGATCGTGCTGATATCATGGCAGGCGTGTTCAGCGATTCCGACACAGGTACGTCCGAGTACGGGAACTTTGACATTAGCAATGCTTTGTTTTCCGATGATATGGGAAGTGATAATCTTTCGAGTGCTGGTGATGAGTTACTTGTTGATGTTGATAACCAACTATTCCAGGAAACACCTCGTCCAAAACCAAGCAAAGAGCCGATCGTGGTCCCCTCAACACCAACGTTTGTGGAAAACGTGGACCCCAACATAAATTTTGTAGAACGTATGAAGAACAGGATCACTGAACGAAAAACCCAAGGCACTGTGAAAGCGTTTCGCAACTGGTTCAACTCTGCTCCACGTTTGGAAACAAGGGAAATACAAGACATCCCACCTTTGGAACTGGATAATCTTCTCGGAGCATTTATTCTGAGTATTCGGAAATTTGACGGCTCTGAGTACGAACCAGACACTCTTACGAATTCTCAGCGGGGTGTTGACAGGTACTTACGGGACAAAAACTATTCATACAGTCTTCCATTTGACCGAGAATTTAAAACCAGTCGCGACGTGCTTGCGTTCCGCAACTGGTTCAACTCTGCTCCACGTTTGGAAACAAGGGAAATACAAGACAAGACAAGACAAGGAACTGGATAATCTTCTGACGGCTCTGAGTACGAACCAGACACTCTTACGAGTTCTCAGCGGGGTGTTGACAGGTACTTACGGGACAAAAACTATGCATACAGTCTTCCTTTTGACCGAGAATTTAAAACCAGTCGCGAAGTGCTTGCGTTCCGCAACTGGTTCAACTCTGCTCCACGTTTGGAAACAAGGGTAATACAAGACAAGACAAGACAAGGAACTGGATAATCTTCTGACGGCTCTGAGTACGAACCAGACACTCTTACGAGTTCTCAGCGGGGTGTTGACAGGTACTTACGGGACAAAAACTATTCATACAGTCTTCCTTTTGACCGAGAATTTAAAACCAGTCGCGACGTGCTTGCCTCAAAAAAGAAGGAACTGAAGCAAAAGGGCAAAGGGAACCACCCCAATAAATCCTCTCCTCTAAGACCGTGTGAGGAGGCTATTCTCGCTCAGAAGGGGCTGATAGGCTGTCACAGTCCTAAAACTCTCATTAATAAATTGTGGCTAGCCAACACAATGCACTTCGGTTTACGTGGAACTGACGAGAATCGCAAATTCAAGTGGGAAGATGTTCCTTTGAAAACTGATGAAAATGGCCAGGAATTCTTGGAGTTCAGAGAACGGGACACAAAAACGAAAACAGGTGCCACCACATCAACGCACGAGAGATCGTTTCTACCAAAACAGTTCGTCATTTCATCGGATCTCGACAAATGCCTCGTTCACGCATACAAGCAGTACAAATCTCACGGACCGGTGAATATTTGCACCCCTGAGAGCCCGTATTATCTCGCTTACAATTACAAACGAAGATCTGACAGCACCGTGTGGTACAAGTGTCAACCCATCGGCCATAACAGTCTACGCTTGATCATGAAAACGATGACAGACAAGGCAGGTTTATCGGGCCGAAAGACGAATCACAGCGCTCGCAAATCCACTGCAACTCGCCTTCTACATGCCGGTGTTGCTCCAACTACCATTATGCAGCTGACGGGGCATAAAATGTCGCCAGCATAAATCGGTAGGCGGTGGCTTCTAATGAAATGCAGCAGCAGATGAGCGGGACAATGCCAGTTTACCGTCTACAAGTACATTCATTCCTGACCTCTCTGACCAGTACTCACATGCGCCATCCACTTCCAATACCGGCACATAATATCACAGTCATCATCAAATGTCACTCCCCAAAGTCAGTCTTCCACGGTTCGTGATTTGCGCGTGTTCAACCAGTCCACTCAACAGACTATTTCAACTTCTAACTCTCAGACCACAGCTGGCGTCTTTCACGGCGCAACATTCGATAATTGTACCTTAAATATAACGGCTCGGCAGTCTTCTGATTGAGAAAAATATATCTTTGGTCTTTTGTTCAAAGTAAATACTGCCCATCCTCTCCTAAAAACAAGAACCATTTTGCCTTCGCATTTGCCGGTCACGTGAACATTCTCAGATTCTCCTCGCGGAGTGAGATATGCAGAAACAGTATATGTGAAGCGACTGAAGAACACCAGGAAATGTATTCTGGATATGTTTCATTCGATTTATATTGCATATTTAGAGTTAAAATATACGATTTCTGATTAAATAATTTATTTCAATGATGTTTAACAACGGCTTTGTTCCTAACTCTTTATTCTTATCTCGAACTATATTAGGCGGACTATCTGTTTTCGTATCTGCGAAGCGGCCATTGAAAACATTGACGCAGTTTTCGGTAAAAATATTTTACTTTTATTAAATTGTCTGAGGTTGGACTGTGGTATTAGCCTCATCCGGGGGGTCGGCTGATACCACAGTCCAACCCCAGCCAATTCGATGTTGATACAATGTCGCGGATCACACACTATTATGATAATCACTATGTATGGTATATTCATTAAACACCACATACATACGTCGGATCCGACATTGAATATGCAACCGTCTAAATTCAGCCGTTAGTAACCATTCTAAATATGCATTAAAAAGCAGACAAAAGCTGTTAAAATTTTCATTGATGAAAGCAAAACATGATGATGTTCAATTAAGGATTGACTGTGATTTTTTTTACGTTCATTGGGGTATGAACTTAAAAACCGCTGTGCAAACTGTATGATTCCGCGTAGCGGATCATACAAAGTTTGCACAGCGGTTTTTAAGTTCATACCCCAATGAACGTACAAAAATCACAGTCAGTCTTTATAATTAAATTAATCAAGCAAAAGTAATTCAATAAGAGAAGAAATTGAACGTGAAACGAACGAATTCTTCGGTTTAATTCTTGTAACGGGAAAACCCCTGCGCGTATAAATACAGTCAACAAAGTTCGTAACTCCTAGCAACGTCTCAGTGCGCGCGCACGTCACTGGGTAGGCCATGCGCAGTTCAAACAGGTTTCAGTTTGACAGTTTGTTGCACTTTGTGTATGGAGGGAAACTTCTCAGTCAGGGATAAATATTTAGGTCAGGAAAATTGAAACACACAAAAAATTCTGCGAAGGAAGAATGAGATATGAAACCATGCAGAAGAGAAGAAATTGTTCGACTTGAGTTGGCCTTGCCGGGAATATTCCATTCAGAGCCGATGATCAGACTGGGCGATGCATTTTCTTGCTGTTTTACCGCGCCCCGAGTAGGCATACGGAGGACGATTTCACTGATCAATGTGTTGTTCTGAGCTGAGGAACATTTTCTGTCGCAGTTTATGACGGAACTTTCTCCCTTTCGGTGTCCGCTTATATCAATAATGAGACGAAACTCTGCATCCTTCATCGCCTGTACCCATTACACGTGGACTGGAAATCAAGGGACTGCATGTGCTGTGTGTGTTGTGTTGTGTTTGAGCGGACGCATAATTTTGTGTGATATCGGAGACAAAACGCGAAAATTGATATTCTTTCGCAGACATCGAAGTGTACCAGTTCTGGCGAACTGAATGCAACCATTGTGAACAGAGATTGAACGATTATGTTGACCTCGTAGGCCACCCAACAGGTTTTATGGAATCAACATTCTATAACCCCCCCCCCCCACTTTTGACTGGAGGGATTTTATCGGACATCTGCCGTACGGTACGGTACTTGTTACATACATCCGCTTATTGTGGCAGTCAAGACGGTATAATTTGTTAAATTTTATGTTTGGTTTCGTGAGAGAGGACGACATGTTCCCGTGTCCATCAGTGCAACCCTACTCCCCCCTCATGCTTACAACAGCAAAAAGGCAACGAATGAGAATGGATTACCAAACTCGTATCTCAAGAGATCCAAAGCTCAGGTAGGATGTGGGATTCAGGAGTTCACCGGGTGTAAGATTTGTGGTAAAAGTGGGTAAGCGAAAATCTAATGTCAAAATCTCGTTCAAGGTCACGGAGATGTCGACTCATTGCTGATCTGATTTCCAGGACCGACAGACATTATCTCGGCTCTTTTCTCTTCGAAATTCTTGTAATTTTACAAACAATTTACTCAATACAAATAAATATTTAAATTCACTCTTTCCAGTTGGTTTTAGAGTTTTCTGCTGACATTATTTGAGCAATATTATGCACTAAAATCTGAATCGATTTACACTTCGACCAGTGATCCAGTGCTATTTATAGCAACGAAAAAGTAGTGCAGTTGTGGGCGTGGTATATCATATTTTTAGATTCATTGAAGTATGAACTGAAAAATTGAGCACTAATCAGCCAATCAAATCGCAGGATTTACGAACAATACGGGTAGAATTTAATTATTATAATATAATTGGAGAATAATTATAATCGAACGAACCGTCATTGAGCAGGCAGCCGTCGTTCATAGCGAATTGACGTAGTCGAAGGACCCAATTGGCACGATCTGATGAGAGCCACAGATCAGTCAGGAAAGAAACTGAAATATATAAAGCCTAGTTTCTTGAAAGAGGGAACGATCATCGCGTTACATTATGGCTTAAACAAGACATCACGGTGCTCCTAACGTCAAATAATTATCAGTTTTCTTCCATTCAATTAAATTTCCAAATCATTTAGCGTATTCTGTAAAGTCAAGCTTTAATGGTGACTGTTCATATGAATGGCGTGGGTGTAGGAGTTTGCTATGCCAGACAGCTGACGCAGCCCAAACACATTACACACTATTGTAACTTCAGATCGGATACATCGCGACATGAATGTCTGACTCGATGACTATACAACGCTAGAGCCTTTATCATCACACTATTATCTGACTGTATAATCCACACAGTGCGGAACAACGGCATTCAATGGGCGCAACCACGTTGAGAGTACATGAATAAATAGTTCTGTTGTATTCACACATAATTTGCTGTGGCTGAGCACAGGTTTCCCAAATATAGACGAATACTTGGCTACAAAATAGCTACTTCACTGTCCAGAGCAAGGAGGTATCACTGTGTGTACATTTGACCTATTAAGCACTGAGAAAAGAGGAAGAACTGATCGTTATCAGCACCGATTAAATACTATCACAAGTTTGTTATACCTGTGATTGATAATCCAGGCAAGTATATCATTTTCTTCCAGTTATTTTATCCACTGTACAACAAATGTGCCTACACATTAACAATATGTTAACTAGATATCAGATTCAAACATACATACAGGAATACATGAACTCAAACGAACCGATTGGTTGAAGGTGTATTCATGTTAACCCAGGTGGGTTTATGGTTTACCCCAGGTTAATGGACATAAAGAAAAAAAAACCAAAACAATCTATTTGGTCTGATTTTGAAATTGTGTGAGAATATATGCACGGAGACAAGAAATCATATCGTATGAAGTAAAAACTACAATCATCCTTCAGTCGGTAATGCAATCGGAAATAATAGTATAAGCGTGTTTTTCATTTTTTAGTTTTCCTGTGATAAGTTTCGCTGTACCATGGCATGGGAATAGCGAGAGCTAGGATAAGAAACATCAGTTTTAGTTATACCTGGGTTTCTCTTGAAAACACCAGAATTGTTATCATACATGGCTATGTGAGATTAGAAAGGCTTGCGCAAGATAGTTTCACTGTTTTTTTTTTTTAGCTTTCCACTGAACCAGTGTTCATTACATCACTTGGAGTTTATGCGTCTCTGAAGTCCTATCGATAGAAACTGATACTTCAAAATGTTCAAGGGATAGGCTGTACTGCTAAATCATCCAATCAGTTGCCGTGTTATTAATTTGGAAATTGCCACGTGCGTATTCATCGTTTTCCTTTATCGTTTGACGTTTATCGAAGGTTTCAGTGATTAACATATTACAGGTAGATCAGTTATACACTAGTTTGTGATGTGTACAACCAGTGTTACTCGATTTTTTTCATAAACATGTCGATTATGATTCATGGCATTATTTCACATACGCTCAGCTTGCGTTGTGCCCCCGTGATCCATTTCAGTATTAACAACCAGTCACTCAAACTTCAGAATATAGTACCACCTATTAGAATCACCACAAACGAGCGGAAGGAAATTACTATTATATCATCTCCTCGCTTGAACAACCATCTATTAAATATAGCCGCGAGCGGCAATGTAGGGACCAAGATCTAGCCAATATGTCCGCTAAACTGTTCTGCCAATCAATGCAGGGCTTCACAGGAAGCCGTGATAGTTGTATCCTCTAGCACAATTGTGTTTAATGATTTTGGGGATCACAGTGGATTTGTCCTTTGACTTTGACCTAAATTACATAAGTTTTAGGGAGAGATTTAATTTAGGCTAAACATGGGAAAATGTCTACATTTACTAGTCAGGAGTAGCCAATATTTGCTTTTGATGGGGAGGGGAGGTGAGCAGTGAAAAAGATATTGAAAACCATGTGAAACACAGTTCTCTGTATTACACATATTATTACAAAGTTACATGGAGTATTGACCAATAAATTGGAGTGGATTGACTGAATCCTGAAGTCATCGTAGTAACAAGAATTTGTGACACATGCGCACAGACAAACAACAATACTATAGTCCCTAACCGGGGTAGGGTGGGTAATAATTGATGACGCGTTGAACCAGGGATAATCTTACCATGTTTCGGGTCTATCGGTTCAGCTGTTTCAGAGGAAAATATTTTTTGAGCCAACTAGGTCAATCCAAGATGACCGCCTGAGGATTCGACCAATTGCCTTTTCAGCGTATATGTATATGCACTAGTTTCCATGTGGTCCACTCACTATGTGAAGCTTGGGCTGCATTTGCATAGCGGCGTTAACTGCACAAATGATATCACCACCATCAATAACAGGACATGTATATGTAAATGAAATGATGTAGCCCAAAGAACCAATTTCACTCTTGATACATTATGTAACATACTCACTGCCTTCACACAACACATGGACCGCAAAATCACTGAACGAAATATGCTCGACTGACCTGAAAATTGTAATAGTTTACTCATCGTTGTTTATTGCACGACTGGTCAACGAGTACTGCTGAAAACAGGACGTTCCTGTCCTATCTACACCACGTTAAATTTTAAGAATTCAGGGAATCCATAACTAAGTCGGAGGTACATTTTGAACATGAAATCTGCCCTTCCAAGTCGCTAGATTATGATACTGAACACCAAAGGTTGGGAGCATTCTAAAGCTGTGAATCCCTCAGTCGACATGTGTAAGGACATGACTTGCTAGGATACAAACCTATTATTAAATACTCAATTTAATTTTATCAATTTTGATATGTGGCACTTTGTCTCTCCCTAATGTATGAACTGACGCAAGAAATTGTGATTTTTAAAGATTTCCTGATTTTAGGGTCACAGTGACCTTGGCCTTTGACCTGGACATCAATTTCGACACATCGTCTCCCTCTAGTGTCTCCACCGACACAGAAAATGTACTTTTTAATGATTTCCCTATTTTAGGGTCGCAGTGACCTTTGGTCAATCCAAGATGGCCGCCAAACTGCTCGATCAATAGTAAAATTGAACACTGCACATTATTTTAATCATCATGTGGTACCACTATGAAATTCCGTTTCATTTGGTCGACTTTGAAATTCTCATCCAACGAGCCCTTTTGTGGACCGTTCGGGCTAATCGGTGTAATTTCGGACTTTGTGACACGTTCGCTCTTCATCGCCCTAATCATGCTAGTACATATATCTGATTACTTTCAAAGTCGAAATTCTGGACTTCAAACAATAGACTATTAGCCGGTTTAGTGATCGTCAGCGATCGCCACTCAACAGTACACACAGTCGGGCGAAGACGTAGGTTGTAAACCGGTCATGTTTTCCATGAGGGTCCAAGTTAAACAAAGAGATCAATGAGCAATAATGCTGATTATACGAAAAAAGAAAGAAATATATCAAATAAAACTATCATATACCAAGCCTAGTAATTGTTCACATTACCCCACAGAGTATTACATATTTTCATTTGCTCGTTTTCGAATAAACAGCAGTTTGCTCATTTCTCCCGTTGTTTAACCCATGTCCTTACATGCCCGGTGTACGGCCTGCGTCTTTGCGCCACTGTGTGCGCTGGTGCGTGACGATCCTCAAACTGGCAAATTGTGTATTAGAACAAAAACAACAAATATTGAATGGTCCCGTTGGCCATTTGGAATTGACGGACCAACATCAAATTGGCTCCATTTGAAAGACCATGCCATTGACCATGTATGCCCAGTTTCGCGCGGATCAGTTCGATGGTTCCAGAGGAGTAAATGTTAGAAGATTTCCAAAATGGCCGCCGAAGCTTTACACCAATCGGCTTCATTAGGGAATATACGCCGGACTCTATGTGGCGCAATCACTATGTGAAGTTTCGGCTTCGTTTGTGTAGCAATAATGAAAAATTAGAGGACACGGAAATCAGCGGAAAAAAAGATATCTTAACACGGTTGATTTTCATAAAAATCATTTTTTTCTTTTGAATGAGAGAATCTAACAAATAGGATGGATATCAATGGGAGGGTTCAGTCAAAAATGAGCACTTAATATACAATCTTAGAAAAAATTAACACGATGAACTTTTCATTTTTTTTTTTTTTTTTTTGCTTTAATATTTATCACGTGGGTATATTACTGATGAAAATTAGCCGCAGAAAATGAGTCATAGGGCTATAGGGCACAGGGTGTACCACACATGCGTTAAGGCGCTAGCGGCGTTAGTAGAGGTGCTAAGCTAGGGCGTTGAGATAAGGCCTTAAGGCGTTGAGACAGGCCTTAAGGCGTAACGACGGGCGTTAAGGCGTTAAGATAGGGCGTTAAGGCGTAAAGATGGGCGTTGACGGGCTTCACTGCATTTCGATGAATTAGTGTCAATTCCATGGAATGTCTAGAGCAATCGGAGCTTCTGGGCTATTTCACCAGGGCGTTGAGGCGTTGAGCTGAGCATGGGCGGGCGTTACTGTCCATAAAACAAGTGTATCCCAAAAACGTACACACTCGACGTTCAACCGTGAAATACATGCTCCGAGTGCGAACGTACGTTCACCAGACATTACGATATGATGGCCACACCAGAAAAATATACATGGGATTGAAGACACTGAGTAGTCCACGGAGACAAATGCTGATGCAGAGACTGCTGAGAGTCCATCGACTGATACGGAAACAGAGACTGCTGGGAGTCTATCTACCGATACGGAGAGCTGGACCTCAGATAGTCAGCCTACATCACAGGAAAGTGAGGCAGAACTCATCTTCTGTATTTTGCATGAAGCTATTAATACCTATGCTGTGATAATCGAAGACGCCGGACAGGATAATTTACAGCAGGCGTACATCTAAATGCGCCCCTGCATCAAGAAAACAGCCATGGTCATCTATGCACAGTATACCCTGCACCCGCTTGAAATGAAAGGCGATCCCACGCACAGGTCCATCATGAAGACCAAGCGTCACTTGGTAGAGGATATGGGGTTACCACCCACCGAGGCCCTGTAAAATGCGATTAGAATGCGCAAACAACTGTTTCAGGACATTCTACCTGAACAAGTCCTGGCCTGCCCGACGATGCTTAGGTTACATCGAACAAAGATGGAACTTTCTCAAACGAAGGATTCTGATTGGACAATATCCTACTTGAATTGTAAACATACCAAAGGCGGCTTCCCCAGCGTGGGTATGATGTAACATTTGAGAGAATAAACTATATGAAAACTTGTTGTTTCGTTGTTGTTCTCTCATCTGTCATCCTTGCTTTGTTGTTCTCTCATCTGTCAACATCACGGCGTCAAGGCGCTATGCTAGGGCGTTAAGTCGTTCCGATAGGGCGTTAAGGCGTTACGACAGGCGTTAATGCGTAACAGCGAGCATTCAGCTGGACCAGGGATGGTCTGGACCCCAAAACATCCAGGATTCCTCGTGGTTTAGGTGTAAAGTCCGTTCTCCGCTTTTTATATTTTCGGGACTACACCCTGTACCCTATAGCCCTATGACTCATTTTCTGCGGCTAATTTTCATCAGTAATATACCCACGTGATAAATATTAAAGCAAAAAAAACAAAAAAAAAATGAAAAGTTCATCGTGTTAATTTTTTCTAAGATTGTATATTAAGTGCTCATTTTTGACTGAACCCTCCCATTGATATCCATCCTATTTGTTAGATTCTCTCATTCAAAGGAAAAAAATGATTTAAAATAATTTACATGCAACCATGCAAATGCCACCATACCCACTTCCCTGGATGATTCCTCATGGTTTAGTTGTGAAGACGGTGTTCCGCTTTTTACATGTTCAAACCCAATCCTTAATTTACATAAACCCACTTTGCCTCTCTTGGCAGGCCAGATCCGTCGGGGAAAGATATTAGCTCCTCTAGAACTGGTTGATAAGGGTATTTCCTACTTTGGGGGTAAATTACAAGCGTCTGGTCCGTCACTCATAATTTAGCCGTCGTCCATTAGAGAATATCCGCGTCCATAATTCAAAGATCTATTCCATATTCCATATAACAGTATTACCACCAAATTCAAAAAGACAATCATAGTATACATAAACATAGGCTTGTTTCCTGCAAGAGAGAAGCGGTCAACAGTGTTCAATGATGCCGGCAAGACATCATGATGTTCCAAAAATATCAAATCCGTATCGCTATTCTTAATCCATAATATTCGTTCTAAAGTCGTCATCTAAAGAATGATGTATGTCAGTCACGCTTTGATTGTGACTGTTCATATGAGTACCATGAGGATCTTGAAGTACATGGGTTCATACGGCCGCTAGCCCCGGGTTAAGCGGAATTAGACACAAGTTACGAAACATAACGCTATAGATCTTGCACGCTACGCTCGTATTTTGCTATCAGCATGCGATTTGTATCGCCAAATTTGAGAAACTTTGAGTGGAGGCGCTTGGTGGAATAACCCTGGTTTATAAGTTTCTGCAACAATGTTGTGTGACGTTCATTAAAATCGTCACATTTAACACAGGATCTAGCAATTGCTACTAGGCGTGATATGTATACGTCATATGCAGCTCCCACTGGAATGTTACTGTCCAGAAAGGGATAGTTTACGATGTCGAAATTGTAATCATCTCTTTTGTCATCGATCGACGAGAAGGCCCGCTTCATTTTTATAGAGATATAGGTCTAAATACGATGTGCATGTAGGGTTATCTGTAGTTTCCTTCAAATCCAGTGAAGGTGGATATATATCCTTCACTGCGTCATTTATATAGAGATTTCTCCACCAACCAAACGGACTCGTCACCATATGAGTGAAACAAACTTGAGTGCGACATTAAGCCAAATTCCCTCCCTTTATATAGCGATTATCCACAGCGAGAAGATCGTATATAAAGCGTTTGGTGAATGAGAATGAACGGGCTTTGAATGGATCAGAAGTCCGTGTTTCCGGATTTTATATGTTCAGACCCATTCCTAATTTTACATGCACCCACCCATAACTGGATTACCCTGGAGTAGCGCTTCACTTTGTCACCTCCCACGGCCCATTTGGTCCAATAGTGGCCCACCTCGACCCAAAAACGTCCATTCCCATGCTCCTTTTTTACTGCTCATGCGCGGAATGACGTCAGTTCCACGTCACACCCATCCAGTCGAAGGCTCCCTCACGAGTGTTTCACACTGATATCTCACTCGATCCAATCGGACCACTAGGGGCCCACCTAAACGCATGGCCTCGAGATCGTGTTCTACGTGGTGAGACGAGAAAAACAAGGGCCACGCCCTATACCGCAAATGTACATGCGTGGATTTCTCATTAGGTAATTCTCATTAGGCATTGCATAACCCAAATGTCCATGCGTGGGTTCCCGATTGAGCCTACACCCTAGCCGTACAGTGATCCACCCTCTGGTAGATATATTAGGATATTTTCAGCCTAGTATGGATAGGCTCGTGCTGTATTAGATAGCGTATCCGCTTCTGGAGGGAGCAACCCAGGTTCGTTTCCCGCTGGGACCAGGGGATTTCCCTTCTCCCACTGTATGTTTATGTGGAGAAACTGTGGGTTCCGCACTTGCCAGTTATGCTGGGCATATAGCTGACGATATTGTCGGGGACCCTGTTCGATGAGGTGCATTCCGTTGATGCTTTGGAAGGGCCGATAAAGGCTTGTTGACCATTATATTCTCGGAGATGGCCGGACATTACCGGAGATGACCCGGCATTGTCGGATATGACCGGACGGCCCAGAGGTCAAAGGTCAAATGGTGTCTAGATGCTCTTTCCATTCTACTTCCGGATTTTGAGTGAAGCCTCTGATTAGGCTCCTTGTACTGCCCCAAGCATGTGAAGAACGGACCGCAGTGCACGTAGATGGCAAGCTTGATGTGGATCAGGTCGCCACCGAGCTCTCCGCTCAACAAAAGTTTCAATCTGGACCATCGGTCACTGTAGTGTTTGGGTGTCCGTCATCGGTCACCCGGTCTTCCACAATGGTGACGTCATCCTCATAAACGTGTAACCTCATCTCGGATTTTGGATCAGGACGGTGACAGCGACTGAGCGATGATAACGACCTGACTTCTTGGTGTGCAAATGTGAGTACCGATCTTGAAAAGCGGGTCTATTTATGGACTGAACCTCTGAATTTTGCCCTATGTCGTTTTTCATTGGTTCAACTTTCGGTGGAATTCTATTGGCTGAAAATATGACGATCCGATCCGTTTGGTCCATATTTCCGCTCGCCGATTGGTCCGTTACACCGAGCGATATAGCTCCCGGCCCTGTGGGTCACTAGGATGCCACCAGCTACGGTATGGAAGAAGGCTATTTCGGCGCCCTTTGACCTTTCACCTTTACGACTTGACGTGACCTATTTTTGTGGAGGGTTGGGAGGCCATCTGACGATGACCAACTTTTGCGACTATTTTTATACTTGTTTATAGAAAAAGGAAATTCGACGCCCATTGACCTTTGACCTCTGCGACCTCACGAAGGACACGGATGTTGCACTCAGAGCAATTAGAGGTCAATGGGCGTTGAAATCCCCTCGCTCTACTACTTAGACATGCTTCGCCCGTTGCTTGACATGCTGCAATACACATTTGATTGTCAATAATGTTGCTTGATCCGATACAATTTGTTATTTTCTTGCAGCTATACCGATGATAGGATGACTGTTTCTGTGCTGAATTCTGGAGTTCCGTACAATATTATCAACCATGGAATTTGCGACAAACACTGGTTTTTGTATCACCTGGCGATTTTGCTGCTTCTGATCACTGGATCCCAAGGTGAAATGTTATTAATATGTAGCCTTTTTACTGAAACGTACGTGTTTGTGTGAAGGTTGTACTAAAAATTCTGATGACTTTGAAAGTATGGAATGATAATATATCCATGGTATATTGGAGGCAATGATCGTTCGAACAGTTATGACAAGTATCTAAACTGATATAAATCTTGTTCTCAACACAACTAGCTGCTGTCCACACCTAAATTCTGTGCGACTGAAAACAGGCATGGGTTTGGCTAATTGGCCATTAATACTTGTAAAATTTTCAACAAAATCCATGTAAAATTATCTCTTTTCTGAATGGGCATACTCGTGCCATTATTCCAGGAGACAGGTGAACGTTCAACGTTTTTTCAAAATACCATAAAATTGGTGTGTCAAATTTGACAGACCATCCAGAGTAGGCGTTTGAAAGTTTCTGTCAAACGGACATTTTAAAACGGGGAAAAAACATGGGGTCGACGTATTCATTTTTGTGAAATTTTATCGCTATAAAGCAGTCATCATTTTCGCACACGAAGAAGTGCGGATTTTGGCCTACCAAGTATTCTCTTCCGAGCAGATGATATTACGTCCGAAAGATGATATTATATGTATCAGTTAGTAAAAAAAAGATTTATCAAGCTGAAAAATCGGGCGACCTTTCTTATTATGAAATTAAGGAGGGGCGATTTTGTGCGAAACCGTGGAGTGCACCCCAAAGCAGAGAGAGAGAAAGAGATTGATAGAGGGAATTAAAGGAATAATCACGATAGCATACGAAGTAGTATAGAAAGCGTATTTGGGAGCTTATTGCTTGGTATCAGCGCCGCTATATTTCCGGAGGGCCACGTGAACGGAAGCGACCAGGGTTGTATACCGCCGTGGTGATTCGGTCTTTTCCGTTGACAAGGTCACTACTTCCGCAGACAGAAAGTAGTACCATGTCGAGCAAATATTGTTGTCGCTTGGTAATTTCCGATAATGTCCGAAAGTATAATGACATTTGACCTTTGCCATTAGAGTTCAATAGCATAGCAATACGAGAAATGGAGAATCCACAAGACGTTTGCGAGATTTGAACCTGCACTGACGGCACCGGAAGAGTTAGTGATCTTGATCGCGGCACCCACATATCATGAAAATAGCCGGATATACTATAGATAAGTCCCCGACAGCACTATGTTCAGCATAATAGCAAGTGGGGAACCAACCCATTAATTTTATTCTTGTGGAGTAAACTACAGAGTTTGAGTACGATGTGAGAATTCTCGTGGTCATTCGTCGATGTTGACTGGAAAATTATTATGTGCATGCACAGAGGACAGGCAAAATCTGGGGTAGGCGTTTTGGGGTCTAGGTGGACTATCAGTGGGCCAAATGGGCCGTGTGGGGTGTCGTATTGAACGCGCGTTGTGTAGAGTTAGATTGGCGTGTTTTTTATTGGAAATTTCGCCAATCTGCGCAAGTGCAGTGGGGTACTAGTAGAAAAAGAGCATTTGGGTGGACGTTTTGGCGTAGGGGTGGACCATGCCTGGTGCGAATGTTCCGTTGGTGATATTCTATTGAAGCTCTTAGCGGGTTAAATTACAGTGGTGGTGATACGCGCATATGCATCCGGAGAGTAGTAGAGAAAGTGTAGTTACGTTGGAGCACAGGCAGGCGTTTGTGAAATAGAGGTTATGTTCGGTCGGACTGCCTGGACGAGTGACCTATGTGTGTGTGGGGGGAGTGTACGTGCGTGTGTGTATGTGTGTGTGTGCACATCCCCAAATTTGTATCCTTGAGAGGACTGTCGATACAATTTTGCAACATTGTAGCGATCGTGATACATCATAGTTGCGATCGTCAATGTTTGCAACAATGTTGTGACGGATTCGCGATATTGACGAACGGTCTTGTCGCAACAATGTTCCATAATAACATCCTCCAATATGCGATTTTTTTTATCAAAAACTTAATTATGAAGATCGTTTCTCAGAGAAATTGCATATTGAAAGCACATTCATACTATGAGGTATAGCCTTTTCAATATGAATTTTCCTTGTGAAGTATCACAGAAGTACCACACAAGGAAAAAATCCATATTAAATTACATCATAAGGATATATTCATGCGCTTGCACGTGCATGAGAAGAGGAAGAGTGGGGAAGCGGGGTGATCATATAACGTCGTATGTGAACCAACAGAGTCAGGGTGTAACCACCCTTCCCTTACGCCTTAACGACATGACGTGGACGGATGAGAGAACCCCAACAACAAAGAACATTTTAATCTCTTGCATCACAAAACAACCCCGCTGGAAGAGCCGCTATGTGTGTGTTTACATAACATTATGGTGTTCATCAGACGCATCGTCGGCTCCTGTCCAATCAGAAGCCACCATTTCGTGGTCTCAATATTCGCTTTTCCTAAGCATCTTTGAGAAATCTAGGATCCCGTAACGGCAACATTATCCTGGTACAGTTGTTGGCGCATTTGACCACACATTTTCAGGGCCCCTGTGGATGGTAGCCCTATATCCTCCAATCGAGCCTTGATCTTCAAGATGGACCAATGCGTGGGGTCGCCTTTCATTTTCAGCGGCAACAGGTAATACTGTTCCCAGATAACATTGACTATTTTTTCTGGTCGGAGGAGGGGGGGAGGGGGAAGTCACATGTACGCCTGTTGTATGGTATCTTTTGCGGCGTCCTCGATCGCCTTAGTAGGAGTACTAATAGGGGCATCCACAATACCACCCCAAAGGGTGGGTTCTCTCTCACTCCGGCTTCTCTTATCATTATCAGCGGTCAAGCATGGATAGACTTTCTGCAGTCTTTGCATCAGCATAAGTCGGTGGACTTTCAGAATGAGACGATATACTCTAGACATCTGTATCGCTTTCTGGTTCCTCGGTTTCTTCATACCCATGTATATTTTTCTGCAACCGCATCATATCGTATTGTCTAATGAACGTGCGTTCGCACTCAAACCATGTATATCCAATGTTGACTGTTGAACGTCGAGTGTGCATGTCTTTGGGTACGCTTGCTCCTATAGGCGTAACACTAGAACGCAGGCCAACGCATAGCTTAAAGCTACAATGCCCTAGAGAAAGAGCTCAGAAGCTCTGACGGGTTTAGATATCCATGGAGTTGGCACTAATTCATCGAAAACCAGTGACGCTCTACAACGCCCGTAGTTTCGCCTCACCTCCAAATCTTAACACCGTAATGCCATATCTTAACCTCCTATTTTAAAGCCGTAACACCATATAGAAATGTTTTATCGCATTGTCGAACATTTGATCGCACACATATGATTTGTCCATTGGCCCTTGGCCCTTGTTCCATGATGGAAGTGACGTCATCACCGCAAGTGGCGCCATCGCAAGCATGTCCGCTCACCTGATAGTGCCGTCTGGACCCTATTAGGAGCTCTTGGTGCTCGAAACTCTTAGAGACTGTCATCACAAGAAGTAAGGTCATCGTACGTATGCGATGGCGGTGCAGTCGGTACACTTGCCCACCCTATAGCCAACAAGATATAGGGTCCAGGCGTACATCCAAATTCCACACCAAATCCCAACCCCCAAAACACAGCAATGGCTATTTATGTACATTATTGCCTGCTGCCGCTTAAAAGAAAGGCGACCCCACAAATAGGTCCATCGTAAAGACCAAGCGGCATTTGGAAGATGATATGGGATACTACCCACACAGGCCCTGAATAATTCGGTCAAAACGAGCAAACAAGCTGTTTCAGGACATGTTGCCATCACAATATCCTGGACTGCCCGGACAAATGAAGATGGACACAACACCAATTGACGCCTTGTGATTGGACAAGAGTAGCCGAGAATACGTCTAACGGACAAGCGCAAATATGGCAGAAGACAGACGCAACACCAAATGTTGGATTCTGATTGGACGAGAGCAGCTGACGATGCGTCTGATACACACCATACTATTATACAAACACAACCATAGTGCTTCCCCAGCGCGGGTATGTCGTGAAAGAGGAATATGTTTAAAACACTTCAATATGACACCCCACACGTGCAAATAGACCAAGGAACGTTCACCTCCATCCCAAAACATTCACTTTTTCTACTTCTCGACGACTGCACATACGCAGATTGACGGCACTTCGAATAAAAACCACCTCATTCGGACTCTACCTCACTGGCGCTTCGATATGGCACCCCAAATGGCCCATTTGGACCACGGATGGTCCACATAGACCCCAAAACGCCCACTGCGTGGCCTGCTTGCCTAATGCGCGAGCGCTTCATAACTTTCCAACGAAACTGGAATATCGGCACCGAGACCGCTCCCATCGTACTCTACAGCGTCAACCGAGTCGAGTTTTCTTCACAAGAAAAGACTCGATGTGTTGGTTCCCCACTTGCCATTAAACTGCACATTGTGCTGGAGATGGTGACGGTGACTCGACCTATAGTACATAAGGCTATTTCCATGTAATAAATGTTATGTGGGGGCCGTGACCGAGATCACTGATTCGCCAGTCTACGGGGCCGGTAGAGTAGGTTGCAATACCGCAAATGTCAAGTACCGTACCGCAAGTGTCATGGGGATTCTCCTCCTCTCGCTCCTTACCGGACAAAATGATTGCCGTGAGTGCAATTTTGTGATAATGATCTCACACTAGGACTTCATGTTGAACGCAGGTGTTAGATACGGAAATTAGTACGTAACTGTTGTCCATAACCAACTTCCGCGCCACGAATGACAATATGGGCATAAAAATTCAACCAGACATCGAATAAAATATTACATGTGCAGCAGCTAGGTTTTCGCTGGAGAACAACAATAAACAGTCGCAGTGATGACAAGACAGAATGACCTGGATTTATTAGTAGTAAATGGAGAGTTGGGTGTTGACAGCCATGTTAACAGATATTTCGATGATGGGCGCATATAGGCTATTGTGGATGTCTTGCGTGATGGTTTGACGTCAATATCTACATTATCAGCTACAAAGAGAGTTCACCAATCTGAACACCCACAAATTAGTGGAGACCTGAATGAGTACGTATTTTAACTTTCGACGTTCAACAGTTATGGAATATAAATATTAACAGATCGGCTGTGGCGGGAATCCATTTCCTTTATCAGCACACATTGTTTAATACGTTTTGATACTCCGGTGTAAACCACGTTTATGATATAGATTTTGTTTTTCAGAACAAATCATTTCTGATGCGTGTTATGGGCTTCGACTACGGCAAACTACAAATGTCCTTGAGTGCAACGTACCGTTATTTATCTGTATATCTGAGGTTAGGATCTACCAGTATCACTATGACGACGGGTGTAATTTGTCCATATCAGCACCAGTGGCTTCACACTGCTGTTTGCATAATGCCACCCGGTGCCATAGATCGATGACGGAAGATAGCGTCTTTGAACTTCAGAAAGAATGTGACGACAACGCAGTTAAAAATAAATGCGAGTTATACGCAGGGAGCACAGATCGAAATGTCAACCCTCCATGCTCTTTCCTCCCAACGCCAGGTGCAGAAGCGGGCAGTGTCCGGTCAATAATATATACTTGTAAATCAGGTATGTTCTTCATAATTCATTCCCCATTTTCATGTGTTTTCTTATGGACAGGAGATTAATATTTGGGTCCCTATATATCTATCGTTTATGTTGTTATGGTCAGTGACTTGTAATGTTAGACGAGGTTTTTTTTAGCATAATGAGAAAAGAAAATCTTGCCGATGTTTTTTATGAAAAAAATGAATATTGTTTTCAAAATATTATGCTTATTACTGATATTATCTAACTACCAAATTACAGTCTAACAATGGAACATAACTATACTTCAACTATATTTACATTCAGTTGCAGAATTCCAGAAACCACTGGTCAGTAATTGAGTACATTCCTTTTATCAGAATACCAATACTAGTAAATCATTTACATAGGTTTACACAAGTAGCACAAAATAATGCAGACTGATAGTTGTTACTCAATGGACTTCAACGGCTGATTATAAACAATAGATGGTGTAGTGCAAATCCTGGTACCAGAGGTTGAGCATACAATGAATAATAGATAAGAAGTGGAAGCCACAAGTGATGATAGATGAGTGGCGCTATAATGATTAATACCCTTTGAATGCGACAGAATGGTGGTGAGCAGAAATTCATGAAAAGTTCGTCATTATTGAATATTTTACCTTATGTTCACATTCACAGTTTGTTTTTTATAGTTCTCATCTTTATCCTCTATAGTTACATGTTTGCCCCATTATGTTATTGTAATTTGCTGGTTAGATCATATTATAACAAAAACATTATTCTTCAACAAAAACATCTACTAGACTTTTCGTCCACGTTAGTAAAAAAATTATGTAGGGGGTGAAGAAATGTGAGGTTAATAATTTTACAGACTATAGCTTTCGATCATTTACATTGGTATATAGATAACGTTAGTTGAGTTGAATAAAATGGACTCATCTGGACAATTATTTTGGCGATTTCCGCTAATTTTGTCTGCAATTCCATATTTACAGGAGCTTGCCGAGTTACATCAACAAGTGGCCCCACAAATACGCCAACTCGCTCATCGATTACAGGTAAAATTACATTTCACATGTGCTCTTTATTTCGAGTGATTTGACTCTGTGTAACCTAAAGAATAGTTGGCATCGAGTAACAGGCTTGAAGATCCCTTTCCATTCGATTTGAAATTAAGGATACTATAAATCGATTTATCCTTCTGGATGGAGAAATTAAATATAAAATTAATCGAAGATGCTGAAGGGAATGTTTTATGTCTGATTCACCGAAACGTGCTGTACTGTGGTAGCTAAATCTGGGTGAACTTAGGACTGATTTAATATCAGTTGATGAAGCAAAAACGGTTCTATATGTGTATTGGTATCTGAAAGTGAGAGAAAATTACTCATATAAGAACTACGCAATAAATTAGAACTCCGTACCTTTCACGCTCGCACATTCATATTCGTTTGAATAGAGTTTTTCAAACATTCAAGAAGGCGGCCGAACCACGTGACCTAGAAACTTAATTTTTGAGTATTCTTAGTCATGTTACATAGCATATATCTAGTAGGAGTGGCTTGTATTCGGGTATATGGGAAACAATAACGATGTGCGTGTATCTGTGATCTTGAATTGGTGCGCAAGGCTATGTGTGTGTGTGGGCCGGGGGCGAGGAAGAGCAGATAACGGGAACAGAGTTCAGGATCAAACAGATTATATATAGCCGATTTACTCACATATTCCGGCGCGCAATTTTAGTCGACTGAGTGTTTGTCTTAAATTAGAGGAGACGTTTTTGCCTTCACTGTACAAATCCATTCGTATTTAGTCTCAGAACAGTACGAATAAACCGCGAAAGCGAATATTCACTCGTGTTGGGCATTTTATCGTCGACAACGAATGCGATCCCTGCTAAGGTTGCATGGAAAATAGCTATATTCTTGCGTGCGCCGTCAGAACAACAGGCGCGCGTACTTTTGTCGGAACAACACAGTTATTCCCCTTGTTTCTTTCCTAATATCAGTGTCGTCCAGCGTCTGTCAACGCCATATTATTTTAATTTAACAGCTTTATCTTAACATTTCAGCAATATATGCTCTATGAACTGTGTGTTAGCTACACTAATTATATATAAATGCTATATCAAAATATTAAATTTAAACGGTATATTTCTCTTTATTATATACTTGGCGATGAGATAGTGAAAATTATCAATCAAATAAAAGCGATATTTTCACGGAGTGATGATATCAAATATATCATCACTGTGATGATATGGCAAATGACGTCACAGCGCACAAATACATGTCACCGTGGTCACAGTGATGAGGCAATTGACCAAACCTCCGCAAGGTTTGTGCTCCAAAGAAAAACAAGCTAAATATTTGAGAAGATTTGTATGTTATTATGCCTTATGATGACCAGATTTTGACAGGAAATAACACACAAATAGGCACGAAATGAATAAGAAATACCGGCAATGGCGATAATGGGACCGACTCGGTCACGTACGTACGCGTGCACCTGAACATGCGCGAGGTGACTGCAGTTTGGCCAGAGCAGTGCAGAGTGCCAACACAAACTCAGCGCGGAAAATAAAACACATTCCTCAGTTTAAGGCTCGAAATTGGGGTCATATCATGAAAATGCCGCGCCAAAGTTGAAGAGAAAACATGAAAAACAACTTAATTCAACGACAGGGAACTCTTGTCAGTGAGTATTCATTAAGAATCGGCAAAATCACAAATGACAACTCCGCAGGCTCTCACCATGCATGTGTCGTGACGGGACAAGTATAACTTACCGGTCCTGGTGGTCAGGATGGCACCGACCTCTGGTGTGTACCCTCAGTAATCCAAAACCCAAGAACCTCAAATGGAGCCAAGCCAACTCTTATATAGCACATTTATCCTCGATCCCGGGCTCTACAGAACAGTCACAGGTCGTATAAGCTAAAACCGGTCGACCTGGTTATTAGCTTTCCCGGTTTTAAAAAAGGACGTTCTCACAAAGTTTACATTAAAACTGACGAAGGCTTATAAAACACGGCAACACACCACACATACAGTTAATCAACCAAGAAACGTTAAAGGAACAAATATGGTTAAGATCTGCAGTGGAGACCATACCAAACATGATACAATTTGACAGTGCCAAAAGGGCGATATTCTGGTGTTTCGGTTGACAAACCTATCTATACGCACGTTAACCCTACGCCTAACACAGATAGACGCCACAAACACGCGAGAAGGTTAGCGGACACAGGGGGTTATTCTTCGGTCCCAGTGGCTACTCTGGGTTCCGGGCAGACACAGAATCGCCAATATCAGTAGAAAGCGGGTTCACAAAGCTAAAAATACTAAAATCTCAGCATAAGGCTAGATTACCCACTGAATATTTCGTGCGGATAGGCTTTGAAACAGAATATCTGAAGAATAGTTTCCCGGACACACCGTCACCAAAGGTAGCGAATTTCCAAATCAAAGGAATGGTCTCCTTACAGTTTGAGGACATGTGGTCATCATTCCGAAATAAGAGCGAGTAAAACATGTAAAATACTAGTCAATTGAAACATGAAAGTTAAAATACATGTACTAATCCCGCTAAACCGTAGACCGCGCGAGGTCAAGCTATCACGTGCCACACACTTCTAAACTGTGGCACGTGTTTTACAGGGTGAAGCGATCATCGACTCTGCAATATCAATTTGGTGCAGCTCTACATGTAGGATAAGCAATAAAAACAAATTGCTTGCTAGTAAAACCAATTAATAAATAGAAATCAGTCAACAGAATTAAGATACGAATTATTTACATCCGGCACGAGTAAGGGATATGTGTTCCAGCTTTGTCAACATAACATTAGGCCTACTCTGCACTACATCTCCAAATACAGAAAAGGAGATTTTGACCTGTGGGGCCAAAAGTCAGACCGCCCGAGGAGTCACAGGGCACACACAGGAAATACACAGGTGTAAACACGCCGAAAAGTAGTGCCTTAAACTACCTAAATTTTGAACTGGAATGCTACCATTCCAACTTGCAACACCATTCTGCATTGCTATAAATGTACGACTATGAGGTTATGCCGTCAATCATATCACGACAAACACCATAATCCTCCGCCACATTAGAGACATGAACCCACATATCCTCATGTCAAGGCATCATAAAATCCACCAGAGAAGGTACACTACTATAAAATGTACACATTTGCACTTAAAACAGCCCACTTTTCCAAGATTCTGAAAAGTGCTCTACAAATTTATGATGCCACGCATACCCATAGCCCATCCTCTTTATCAGAGAGATGTGCTACCTTTCCCGTAAGGGAATGATTCATAATATTACACTCCCTTCCCTCAAGAAATACTGAAGGACCAAATTAAAAATCCAGCTGGTAAGCCAAGAATTTCGACGGGGCAGAGCTATTCTCCGCCCTGTCAGATCACAAATATGAAATAAACCCTAACCATGAATGCCAACTGGGCAGAGCTAATCCCCGCCCTGTCAGACTATAAATACGAAATAAACCCTACCAATAACTAGGTGGGGGCAAAGCTATTACCCGCCCCCAAAATAAAAATAAAAAATAGATCCCGGCAACGGTTGAGCTATCACCCTCCGTTACCGGAATACTAGCTATTAATTTACAAATTCCCTAACAATTTAGAATTTTATTGTTAATGCGAAAAAATAGTACCTCACTCCTTTTCATATTCCTATCACAATCCCTAACAATTTTTAATAACCCAAATCTCCCCAAAACATTCTAAACCCTAACAATTTGGAATTTTGTTATGTCCTGATATAATTTAGAATTTTGCAGGTCCCGCAATTTGGAAATTTAGCGGGAGTCCATACATCCTGCAAGCACTCCCCCACGCGGTGTCATTTACCAGCCCGATCTCCCCAGCGTATGACTGGAAAAACCCAACATTCAATCTGAACACGACCAGAGGGAAAGCCTGAATGCAAGGTATGGTATCTCCCTCTCTCCCTACAAAAAAGTGGACAAATCCGGCGACCTTTTAGACGATATTCCAAGAGGATAGAGGATAGATAGTGATCTCTGGCCGAATTGTCACTGGTAATGTTCTCCCAACAGTGATTAGATGGAGAAAACTCTATAGATGAGCCACATCACAGGAGTTGTAAGAGAGCAAATATGGAACAATCCCGCAACACAGCTGGAATGCGACCACTGATGAATCGGTTGCTTCATCCTTCTACAAGGTACGGGTTCACTGGCACGAGGAGTTTCGAAAACTCTGCTGTATAGGCAGGTGCTGAAGGCGAAAGCACAAAATCACTTCTCCAGGAATACGCTTTCCGTGAGAATCAGGTTACCATATAATTTCCAAATATAGTCCGGGAGATAGAGAAGTGACGTCACCTTCGCCTCACCCGAAGACCATAATTCAAAAGGAAGAATTCACCTTAGAGACCTAAAGATGTTAATAAATTGGATCAAGGGAATCCAGGACGGCTAAAGCAGATATAAAATCCAGATACACATGATCAGCTTGATTCTCAATTGTTGCCTTCCGGCCCAATTCAAAACAACTATCACAAATCCCTAAATTTAAGATATTGTATTTATAATCCTTTTTTTCGGATGTATACACCCTAAATCCAACACTAAAATCACAACATTTTGGTGTATTTATAAACCCTAAAACCAACATTAAAATCAAATCATTCGGTCGATGTCGAAACCGAGCTCTACGGGCCCAAGCGTATCTGCGGACATTCAGCTTGTGCCGGAACACAAGGACATCTGAACATGCTGAAACGTTGGTTACCGGCGATGGACCAAACATTTTTTGAGGTCTGGTGGACTGGAATGCATCACATCCCTGACTTGTTCAATTGCCGAATTCATCTTGGCCGCCACGTGAACACTAAAATTCTCGGGCACAGAATGATTTGACGATGCATTCTGGCTGACTGGTTCACTTGCATCAGTTAATCTACCCCCCGGCTCAGGGTAATCAATTGTTATATCGATCCCCTGTTTCTTTGCAACCGGAACTGAAATGTCAACATGTTCTATGAACCGGCCAACTTTAGTCTCGGAACTGGAAAGAAGAATTTGATCAGAATTAAATGCATTCTGTTCCACTGACCCACTTCCGGAATTAGCATTCTGAACAAAATCTTTCGAATTTTGGCCCTGTTTTCCAATACGGGTCGAGTTTTGGCCTCCACACTCAACCCCAACTAGTTTAAATTAGTTGTATTACCGACACCATCAGAGTGTACCCTGTTATCCGGCTCATTTGGGCTGTAGTAGTCTGGTCTGGTGGGACAGAATACATTTCCAGGAGAATTATTTCTAAGACTTTCGGGGAACCTAGATTGATTGGGGTAAACTAGCTGTTCTAGCCGTTCTAATTTAGCTAATAAAATTTCCTCAGTCATCCCTCCCCTTGAGATTAACTGCTGTTCAAGGAATTTATTACGTTCTTTTTCCCTAGCTAATTTTTTTGTAAGCATATCGATATGCTGTTTACGCTGAGCTATTTCAATCATTCGCTTTTCATACTCAAACTTTTCCTCTCAATAGCCTCAAGCCTTCTTACCATACGCCTTAGCGATGGGGATGACGATTGGGACTGGCTTGAGTCCAAACCAGATAATGAGATATAAATCAAATGATCATGTTCTAAATTCTGAAAGAATTGCAAATCCAAATCAATTTCAAATCTAATCCTTTCCAAGGTAAATTGTTTAGGAGGACTCTGCAAACGTAAGTTCAATATTGCGTCAATATGGTTTCCATTCAATCCCTCAATGGTGCTCAACTCTTCCCTACTAGCCGTACATAAATTCACTGGAGCCAGTGCCATACCAAGATAGAGACTCGAAGTGGAATATAAATGGTCGAGTAAATTAAAGGCCAATACACCGACAAAATCCGTGTCGTCCCTATATGACCTTGAACCCTTTGCACGAATCAAATCTTCATTACTTGATGTTTAAATCCATGCAAGCAATCACGTGTATGCGAAATTGTGTCAAAATGCATGTTATGTAAAATGCATGTACGCAGTATATAAATGGAAACAGAACTGTCTGCAAAGTCGGATATGCAAAAATGTCAATGCACTGTAACAATAACATGCACAATACATGACATTATACATGCAAATCAGTATTGAATCCACGAATCAAAAATATTTTCCCGGAAAGAGGACATTATTGGACCTTGAAAGTATTCCATCAACATCCAGATCAGAAGGAAATAGCTGTATCAACAAATGCCAAAAATGCTGGACTGTACTTGTCCTTGATAAGTTTATGTTAATACCAAAAATGTTGGACAGTGGTTGTCCTTGGTGAGTTCATACTGGCGAACGTGAAAATACGATCAAGAAGTAAAATGGAACCGAGGAAGGAAAACCATGTGCATCCAATGACGAAACCGCTTGGTTTGTTGTAAGCTGTAGTTGGACAAAGAAAACAGAACAATGCAATCTGAATGTCCAGCCAAAGAGTGACCTAAATTGACGGAATGGACAGCGGTCACCCGAGTGTACCCTGAAAGGTATATGGTCTCAAATACCGCGACACGAAATAAACGTGAATGTAAATTTCAAAAGTTGCACATTACAGCTACATGCATATAAATCACGCTCCGGTTACCTGGTTTGTATATAGAAATACGGCAAACAATTTGGAATTTACAGGCAGAAAACCAAAACGTTTCCAGAAGTAGAATATAATTTCACCAGAAAACCAATAAAATTTCACTGGCAGAATTGCATTTATTTCAACAAACTATCACATTTATTCCCAAACCACGCTAACCTAACTTTTTTGAAAACCAGCCAAAATTATACGAAGGAATACCTCGTGTCAGTGTGCAGATCAAAAGACATGCAATTAATTTTGAAAAATACGAAATTCCCGGCAAAATGTCGAGAAACTATGCCATCAAAAGCTTACAATCTAACATCCTAATAAACAAAGAAAAATCACGCTGCGTAACCTGTATGCCCACAGAGTGAATCGCACGGGGACGCCGCTGACAGAAACACGTGCCTGTCAGTCTTTTTCCCCGAGCGAACAAAATGCACTGATCTGAATAATTCTCCGCAAATTTACACAACCAAATCCTCCTCCACTTACATGAACAGTTGGAAAAGGGCTATATCAACTGTCGCTCAACATGAGAAGGAATGATTCATAGATTCAAACATAATATAGCATGGAATATAATCGACAAAATCTATCAACCAGCCGATCACATTCCATAGGCAAAACAATGCTTTACAAAATCTGTTAACCAGCAAAGCATTTACATATTCCGCTAGTGTTTTACAGAATCTATTAACCCGCAAAACACTCACGGATTCACACGAATAAATATTTATTCATGCTATACGACCAAACAAACTGTACCGAATCAAAATAAGAATAGCCTGCAAGGAAATCCTGCTACAGAGATTCGCAACCAATTTCAACCAATACAAGCAAATATATCTGCACGGGAAACGGTCACAGTGAAACACCACGTGGAGATATAATTTTGAATTTTAAAACGATAAATTTCCCGACAAATAGTCGGAAAAGGGGTCTCTTGGGTTCTTGGATAATTTTCGCCGCTATCGCCCGGCAAAGTCTATTAACCTGTCGAGCGATACAAACGCGAAAACAATAGAGGATAAATTATTTCACCGTCGAACCCACCATCTCTCACCGACACGTGAAAAATGGCGTAAATTTCGACGGTGATTATTTCATCACGAAACAACAGGCCCCCGAATTTCTTCAAAACACCAATGTCGTGCCGGGACAAGTAAGTATAACTTACCAGTCCTGGTGGTCAGGATGGCACCGACCTCTGGTGTGTACCCTCAGTAATCCAAAACCCAAGAACCTCAAATGGAGCCAAGCCAACTCTTATATAGCACATTTATCCTCGATCCCGGACTCTATAGAACAGTCACAGGTCGTATAAGCTAAAACCGGTCGACCTGGTTATTAGTTGTCCTTCATGACAAACTATGCTAAAACTCTGAGCACTACACATGCACCGTCGAAGCTCCCCACAAGTGGCACAACAACCACGCACGACCGGTAAATCTAAATCTGGCTGTAACTTACCGTAACCATTCGATTTTGCTAAATCAAAATAGTGCTATTTGGGTAGAAATGAACAAAATCAAGGGCGAATGCCGATTTTATTTGAAATGAGAATATTCTGTGCAAAGACAAACACCGTGTGGAACCAGGGAGGTCAACGAGAAACCAGTGCGCCAGTCCTGCCCGAGTGCAGACAGCGAGACAAGCCAGACCTCTACACAGGATCGATCGTGCTTTTCTGCCGAAGGGGAGGGGGGGGGGGGAAGTTGGCTGACGGGTCGGCATGAAAATCGTTTATTTGAGATATAAAGCTAATAAAATTCTTGAGATCTGCTGGATGTCATCGATACTAAAGTGCAGGATACCCGACTGAAAGAAATTCGCTTGCAGCACGTGCGATTTGTTGACAGCAAAGTAGTCCGCGAGTGACGTCACAGTGAAAATAACCAGTGTTTCAGTGCATCTTCAGTCGTAAAAGCCAACAGAATCTGAATTATTTTAATGTTTTAAAAAAAATCAGGACAAAGTAGTACAACAGAAGTATATAATAAAATGAAAATCACCTATTTCTTGACGAATACCATAAATATTTCATCTCGTGGGGTGAGAAAATTGGCATTTTCACTCGTGGCTTCGCCACTCGTGAAAATACAAATTTTCTCACCGCACTCGACTCGTGAAAATACCAATTTTCTCAACGCACTCGATGAAATATTTATGGTATTCGTCAAGAAACAGGTGATATCCTCTATGTATGTGTGGGGGGGGGGGGGGGGAGAAGGAATGAGAAGGAGGGGTGATCATATACACAGCCAGAAAAACGGTGTTGGCCCAACATCATTTTTTAGTGTTGAGGCCAGTTCAACACCAATAAGTGAGAAACGGTGTTGACATAATTCGACACCAAAATGTGGTGTTGAGGCCAGTTCAACACCAAAAAACGGTGTTGAGAAAATGGTGTTGACCCAATCCAACACTGAAAAATGGTGTCGAGACCAGTTCAACACCAAAAAACGGTGTTGAAAGAATGGTGTTGAAAATCTAACACTGAAAAATGGTGTTGAAACCAGTTCAACACAAAAAACAGTGTTAAGAAAAGAGGGCGATTTTCACCGTTAATTCGGATTTCCGCCCCCTTTGAGGTTGGTAATCGTTTGCAATCGATAAAATATTATTAATAATGTAACATTTAGCAGCTCAAAGAATCAATTGTGTGATAAAGACTCCAGAAAAGAGTAATAAACAGCTATAAATACAACAGTGGCTTAACTCAGCTGCCAAATTTCTGGGGTGACGCCGTTATTGTCGGCATATAGCACATACCAGTACGTGAGTTCTATTGATATCTCCACATGTTAATCTGTATAATTAACAGCTTTATAAAAGCAGAAGAAAAAAAAATTATTAAAACAAATTATCCGTAAAGGGCTATATGCTGACAATAACGCTAAAACAAGTATATATCTGCGTTATTTACTATTTCCTGATCATTAAGGCAATCATTCAATCTGTATAATTAACAGCCTTATGAAAACAGAAGGGGGGGGGGAAAGTAAAACAGATTATCCGTGCTACATGTATATGCTGACAATAACGGTGTTTACCGCTGTGTTAACCCGAGGATTCCGACGGCTGGGTAAGCGCCCTGTAGGTCGCTGTCGTAGGTTTGTTTAAAGCTGAATTGGTTTGAAAAATTACTTTATACCAAGCAAGTAGACAAAGAAGTCGGACTTTTCCAGTCATAATTGCGGTATACGTATAGAGTAAACTTACTTGTACGTATTTTGCCGGTTTATGGCGATGCACAGTGCGCTTTACTGCCAGCTTTTCAACTTTTCATTGGAAAAAGAAACACAAATTTGCAAATGACGGACGGATTTTACGATTCTCTGTCTAGTGCTTCCGCCGAGGTCCGCGCGCCCCGCATCTACCCTTATATAAGACAATGCCGGGCTGGCTGGCCCAGAGTATTCCAAAACCAGCATAGCTAACAGTTATAACGTCGGACAAAGGAAAGACACAAATCTCATGGCCTATAAAGCGTATGTTGATTTCCCACACCTAAGCGCTGCGTTGATCAGTTCCTTCACCTATAAAGTGAATATTAAACGAAAAGACCTATCCGGCGTTGAATGGTTCTGTTCACCTATAAAGTGAATACTGAACGAACTCACCTAGACGGTGCATGCCCACCTACCATAAATTGGTGCAGGCTCTGACAATATGCAGATGCATTCAACTTTAATATATGGAATGAAACACCTATGCCGTACGTGCCCACCTACCATAAGTTGGTACAGTCTCTATTAATATGCAGATGTTAACTAAGTGTTAACTAAAACCAGCTCAACACCAATTAACAGTGTTAACTAACACCAATAAATGGTGTTGAAGCTGGGTCAACACCATTTTTTAGTGTTGACTGACAAGTGCTGATGCTGGCTCAACACCAATTAACGGTGTTAACTAACACCAATAAATGGTGTTAAAACCGGCTCAACACCATTTTTTAGTGTTGACCGACGAGTGAGTGAGTAGGATTTAACGTCGTTTTCAACATTTTTTCAGTCATATCACGACGGTGCCTACATGTGCCAGAACACGAGAGTGTCCACAGTTCCTATTATTCTGAACACTGATCAGCTCAGCCAGTACAGCACTCGGTAACCCATCCAAGTATTGACCGAGCTCAACGCTGCTTAACTTCGGTAATCTGACGAGAACCGGTGTGCCCAACGTGATGCGCCGCACCTTGTTGACCGACGAGTGCGGATGCTGACTCAACACCGAATAACGGTGTTAACTAACACCAAATAACGGTGTTAACTAACACCAATAAATGGTGTTGGGGCAATATGGTGTAGGCCGTAACTCAACACTGTTTTTTGGTGTTGAAGTCAACACCAAGTGTTAGTGTTAATTAACACCATTTTTCTGACTGTGTAACGTCGTATGTGAACCATTAGAACCACCCTCTCCTAACGCCATGACGTAGACGGATGAGAGAACACCCACAACAAAGAATGTGTGTTACACAATCTGTATCCACTGCACTACAACACACCCCCGCTGGGAAAGCCGCTATGTGTGTGTTTGCATAAGAGTATGGTGTTCATCAGGTGCATCGTCGGTTCATGACCAATCGGAAGCCGCCATTTGGTGGTCTCAATCTTCGTTTGTCCTAAGCGTCTTTGGGAAATCCAGGATGCTGTAACGGCAACATATCCTGGTACAGCTGTTGGCGCATTTGATCACATTCCCAGGGCCACTGTGGGCGGTAGACCCATATCCTCTTGCAAGCAAGCCTTTGTCTTCATGATGGACATATGCGTGGGGGCGCCTTTCATTCCCAGCGGCGTCAGGTAATACTGTTCCTTGATAACCATGGTTCTTTTTCTGGTGTGGCGGCGCATTTGGATGTACGCCTGTTGTATGGTATCCTGTCCGGCGTCCTCGATCGACTCCGCATGAATATTAATAGCATCATCCACAATACGAGTCTAAAAGGTGGGTTCCCTCTCACTCAGGCTTCTCTGGGACGTACCTTGACTATCATCGATCAAGCGTGGATAGACTCCGTGTAGTCATTGCATAAGCATTGCAAGAATGAGACGATATACTCTCAACATCTTCATCGCCTTCAGTTGCCTCTGTTTCTTCATACCCATGTATATTCTTCTGGAGCCGCAATATATCGTAGTGTCTGGTGAACGTGCGTTCGCATTCATATACCATGTATATTTCATGTTGACTGTTGAACGTCGACTGTGCATGTTTTTCGGATACGCTCGCTTTTATAGACGTAGCACAATAACGCCCGCTAACGCCTAGCTTAACGCTTCAACGCCCTAGTGAAATAGCTCAGAAGCTCAGATGGGTTTAGATAGCACATGAAATTGGCACTAATTCATCGAAAAGCATTGACGCTTGACTACGCCCATCTTTACGCCTTAGCTCCTTAACGCTTTAATGCCCAATCTTAACGTCCTATGTTAACGCCTTAACGCTCTATCGGAACGCCTTACCGCATTGTCGTCCATCCAATCATCACACGCACGTAATTTGACCATTGGCCCTTGACCCATGATGGAAGTGGCGTCATCGTTGCAAGTGGCGTCATCGCAAGCATGTTCGCTCACCTGATACCTAGGTGCCGCCTGGAACCTATTCGGAGCTCTTATTGCTCGAAGCACTTGGAGATGACGTCATCAAAGTAAGTAACGTCATCTCACCCATGTGCGCTCATCTGGTAGTGCCGCCGGTACCCTATAGCCTACAAACTATAGGATCCAGGCGGACATACAAATGCGCCCCCACATCTGAAAAACAGCCATAGCTATCTATGAACAGTGTTGCCTGTTGCCGTTTAAACGAAAGGCGACCCCACACATAGGTCCATCATAAAGACCAAGTGTCACTTTGAAGAGGATATGGGATACTACCCAGAGAGGCTCTGAATAATGCGATCAAAACGCACAAACAGCTGTTTCAGGACATGTTGCCATTACAATATCCTGAACTGCTCAAAGACGCTGAGGACAAACGAAGATTGACACAACACCAAATGACGGCTTCTTGTTGGACTGGAGCAGCCGCGAAAACGTCCAACGGACAAGCGCAAACATGGCGAACACAGACGCAACACCAAATGGTGGCTTCTAATTGGAGCAGCTGAAGATAAGTCTGATACACACCATACTATTATGCGAACACATCCATAGCACCTCCTCAGCGTGGGTGTATTTTGAAGGAAGGATATGTGTAAAACACTTCAATATGAAACCCCACGCGGCCAATTGGACCACGGATGGTTCACCTCTACCCCAAAACGTCCAATCAAATGCCCTTTTTCTACTACTCTACAACTGCGCATGCGACTAACAGTCTCGAGACCTCTCCCAATCGAACTCTACAGCGTCAGCCGAGTCCAACAAGTACCGCACTCTGTAGTTTTCTTCACAAGAAAAAAACTCGATGGATTGGTTCTCCACTTGCCATTAAGCTGCTTATAGTGCTGGACATAGTGACGGGGACCCTGTAGTACATAATAATATTATGTGACTTCCATGACGAAGATGACTAATTCACCAGTCTACGGTACAGGAACATCAGGTTGCAATACCGCATGTGTCAAGTACCGCAAGCGTCATGCGGATTCCCCTCCTCTCGCTGCTTACCGGACAAAATGATTTCCACGAGGGCAATTTTGTGATAATGATCTCACATGCAATGCAGGTGTCAAATCCGTAAATTAGTACGTAACCGTAGTCCATAACCAACTTCCGCTCCACGAATGACAATATGGGCACCAAAATTCAATCAGACATTAAATAAAACATTACTTGCACAGAAGCTAGGTTTTCACTAGAGAAAAACAATAAACAGTCGCAGTGATGACAAGACAGAATGACCTGGATTCATTAGTAGCAAATGGAGTTGGGTGTTGACAACCGTCTATGTTAAAAGATATTTTGATGATGGGCGCATATAGACTATTGTGCGACTTGCGTGAAGGTTTGGCGTCAATATCTGCAGCATCATATACCAAGCCAATTCACCAGTCTGAACACCCACAAATTAGTGGAGACATGAATGAGTACGTATTTCAACTTTCGACGTTTAACAGCTGTGAAGGGCGCTGCGCTGACTTATACTTACGAATCTGTTCAATTAGCATTCTCCAATTCATTACTCATCTGAAGTTATGGAATGTAAACATTAACAGATCAACTGTATCGGCATACATTGTTCAATACTTTGAGATAATCCGGTGTGAACCATGTTGATGATATAGATTTTTTTTTTAGAACAAACCATTTCTGATGCGTGTTATGGTAACTATCGACCACAAACTACGAATGTTCTTGGGTGCAAAGAACCGTTATTTATCTGTATATATGAGGTTAGAGTCTACCAGTGGCACAATGACGACGGGTGTAATTATATCATAACAAGACCAGTGCCTCAACATTGCTGTGTACATAATACCACCCGGTGTTATAAATCGATGAAGAAAGATAGCATCTTTGAACTTCAGAAAGAATGTGACGACAACACAGTGAATAATAAATGCGAGTTGTACGCAGGGCTCGACGATCGAGATGTCAACCCACCATGTTCTGTTCTCATAGGGTCAATAATATATACTTGTGAACCAGATATGTTCCTCATAATTCATTCACCATTTTCATGTGTTTTCTTATGGACAAGAGGTTAATATTTTGGTCCCTACATATCCATCGTTTATGTTGTTATAGTCAGATAAATGTGATGTGAGTTTTTTTAGCAGAATGAGAAAAGAAAATCTTGGCAATGTTAAATGAATAATATAATATTGTTTTCAATATATTATGTTTATTACTGATATTATCTAACTACCAAATTACAGTCTAACAATGGAACTATGTTTACAACTATATTTACATTCAGTTGCAGAGTGCCAGAAACCACTGATCAGTAATTGAGTACATTCCTTTTATCAGAATACCAATACTAGTAAAACATTTACATAAGTTTACACAAGTAGCACAAAATAATGCAGACTGATAGTTGTTACTCAGTCAAGGACTTCAACGGCTGATTATAAACAATAGATGGTGTAGTGGAAAACCTGGCACCAGAGGTTGAATATACAACGAATAAGAGATAAGCAGTAGAAGCCGCAAGTGATGATAGATGAGTGGCAGTATAATGATTAATACCCTTTGAATGCTTCAGAATGGTAGTGAGCAGGAATTCATGAAAACTTTTCTCATTATTTAATATTTGACATTATTGAAAATATATTTGAAATTATATTGAAAAAATATTATGTGTTCACTTTCTGTGTATAGTTATCATCTTTATCCTCTATAGTTACATGTATGCCCCATTATGTTATTGTAATTGCCGGTTAGATAATATTATAATAAAAAAAATATTTTTCATCAAAAACATCTAGTAGACTTTTCCACCATGTTAGTAACCAAAGACACTGCATTAAAATTAAGTAGGGGTGTGGAAATGTGACGTTAATAATTTGGAGATTATACCTTTCCATCATTTATATTGGTTTATAGATAACGTTAGTTGAGTTGAATAAAATGGGCGCATCTTGACAATTCTTTTGGCGTTTTTCCGCTAATTTTGTCTTGTCTGCAATTCCATATTTACATAAACTTGTCGAGCTACATTAACAAGTGGCTCCACAAATACGCCAACTCGCTCATCGATTAAAGGTAAAATTACATTTCGCATGTGCTCTTTATTTCGAATCGTAATTCGTCACTGTGTTGCCTAACGAATAGTTGGCATCGAGTAACAGGCTTGACGATCCCTTTTCATTCTACTTGGAATTAAGGATTACGGTGTTTCTCGAGAAATATAGTTCCGTGTCCCGTGTATATATCTTCCTGCTTTGCTATTAATAAAATGCACATCTCCGGCTGACGGGATTGGAAATGGGGCGAAATTGGCGGAGGGGGTCCAAAGAGTGAAAAAATTGTCTAGTTTGTCTATAGTTAAACTGCATTCATATTAGGCTTTCTATTTTCTTTAGCTACGCATACTCAATCCAGTCTTGTAACTGGGTATGAATTACAGACAAGCGGATCAACTGTCACAGGTAATCAGAAATTGATTTTACATTTTATTGATCAAGTGAATGTCTCTGATTAACTCACACCTTTTTATGACCTTATATTCTCTATCTCTGAAAATCAACCATGATTCCACAGTATTGAACATAATCCCTTACTACGATTGTTGCCTTCATTTCAGTATTGCCTTGTCTCCCGAGAGGATAGATGGAAAAGAAATAATGTAATATCTAAATGAATGCTGCGTTCTCTGATTGCTGATTACTTGTTTTTATATGTTTATTATTGTTTTTCTTTCTTGTACGGCCAAAATAGTTATTTCACGAGGAGGAGAAAATACAGAGTTGCCAATTCCAACTTCGGACTTAGGTAAGAAGATATGTATATTGTCAATTTTATTTCGTCAAATCTCGTAAGGTATAAAAAAGTTGTATTTCTCCGACTTCACGTCTAATTTCAAGACATCATTCAAAGTCTGGTAACATGTCAATCACATGACGTCACGCACCACGTGCTCTCGTCCTTCTCCAATATGGCTTCACGCCAAAGCAATTATTGATTGACGTTCTTTGCACATAGTTGTCGCCTAATTGAACACGGTGAATTAGGATTTTCGATAATGTAAAAAAAATTAAAAACAAAGCTTATGCGTACCTTCAAAATGTGTGGCATGGGTCATTATCGCCTTTGGCTACGGTTTTCTCACATATTTCGTAGACAGTTCCTCTCGTCTTAAATGAATGGGTTTCTTGTTGGCTTTATCTGTAGTTGCATAATGTGGTTCTCTTGAACACCCGGCTTCCTATTTTACGGCTGAATATTGGATGCTGTCTATGCTTTTTCGATGTGCCTTAGATGCTGATTGGTAGTCGACGGATCCGTGATCTATTTTTGATCTGATGAGAATAACTGGTTGGTCCAGGTGGTATTTCCAAGTTTATGATCAATGATCATTCCCTGGTATTTAGAGACTACACCATCCATGTACAATACCCGCTGTTTTGAGGGTGGAAAAGTTAAACTCCATATATCCGCTCACCAACTGATTGGATCTAGTGTATTTTGCATTATGCTTGTCAGTATTTTTATTGGAGCGTGCGGTTTTTCATGATGTAGCGTCGTCAGCTAAAAGATACTGTTCTACTTTGGACAGTTTTGAATCAATTTCTTTGGATAATTCCTTTATCAAAATATTTTAAAAGGCTGACCTGATCACACTGCCCCGTTAGGTAACGTTATCTAATTGATGGTCTGTGGATATTGTGTTTCCTATGCGAACTTTATCTAATGTTTCTATAGTTTAGGACATTTTAAATCCATTGCTGAATTCTTCCCTTTAAGCCTAGATTTTGAATAGGATAATAAGGCCATCCTGTCTACATCGTCAGCTTTGAGCTGATCTGCCATCACAGCTCCCGGGCCAGCGTATCCAATTCCGCTTAAGCCGGTGCTAGAGGTCGTGTGGATACTTCATAGTCTCCACATGAACATCTACAATAAAAGCGCGGCTGAGATACTAAAGCTACGTCCGAGAATCCACCGTATTCTCGGGTCTGAATGGGAGGTGCCAAGGGAAGCTTTCCTGTGAGTCATATGGTTGCTCTTTAGTCGCCAGACGTCGTCAATTTTTCCCACGTCTTGCATATCGCTCCAATTAGGCATTCTCCTTTCATGGACTCTTAAAGCCTGTGATTCTATTCGTGCAAAAATCGCTTTTTGTTTTGTTTAATAAGTTGATGATTTCCAAGTGATATTCGAGTCTATTAGTTATTATTGTGTCCAATATTTTGCATAGATTTGAGGTGAGAGGGATTGGCCTGTATCACTTTCGATGAAAATAGATGTTTTCCATTTACTTGGGGGTCGTTTAATTCGCTTCAAATTTAGTTCGTGTGGTTTTTTTGCTAGATGCTTAAGGATTGTCTATCCCAATTTGTCTATCTACATGTACTTGTATATAAGTCTATGTTAATATTTTATTGTGAATGTAAATATTTCTTTTGGGTACGCACGAACTTAATAATAATATTATAGCAATCACGTCAACTTTTTTCAGTACATATGATCATAAGTTATTGCATTATCTACCGTTCATCTCTATGGGAAGTAAAGCAAACAAGTTAGAACTGATGATACGTCCACACAAAGGGATATTAAATTAACAAGAATGAGTGGCATATGTGAGAACAACACCGTGTTGATGGATCGCAATATCCATATGCACAGCTGCCCGCAAAACCTCAATCAATTGATACGTAGTGAATTTGGATCATGGGTGGAATACAAATCCTTAAGGTGCATAGCTTTATGCCGGAAAAAATACATACTTGCTATCCTATCAAGCCCTCTTGATGTCACTATCAAGCCCTCTTGATGTCACATACGCCACTCATTCTTGTTAAATTAATATCCCTTTGTGTGGACGTATCATCAGTTATAATCATATGTACTGAAAAAAGTTCTCAGTCCGACTAGTATCGCTTCGGATTGAAATCAAGTATGCAGACGAAGATATTCTTTTCGAGGTGTGATTCCAATGTCGAACTCTTTAGTTTGAGCTTGAAGAGTGTTCGGTATACTGCATGGTAATTCTCAAAGAAAGATAACTCACTGAACCATTTATTGTTATCGTTTTTAGCAAGAGCTTGGTAATAAGTTATTGTAAACAGTCACATGACTGAAAATTGTTCTTTTGATACTAACGATGTGCTATCTTGTTTTGTGAAAGTCCTGTTATTGAAATTCCTAATTCATTGGACTACTCCCTTTGTCTATTTAATCTATAATTTAGATGCTCTAACCACAATCAACTACTCTGCAAAAACAAATCTTGTGGACAAATCAACTTGAAATACCTGACACATGCCCAACCTACTATATCACGACCCCATGCAATATTTATCGTTTCTCAAAAACTGATTTTGGGACTGTCCTGAATTACATTGTATCGGCTGTATGTCAGAACAAGATTAATTTTCCTACACTCTTCATATTGTTGACAGGACGTTCACACGAACAATTCCACCAAACGCATGTTATACGATTGTTTGTTACAATTTAAATTTGTGATGTAACATTTATTTTGTCAGGTACAGGAGAAATAATCGGCGTGGTTATTGGTAGCGTTATTCTTGTCTGTGCTTGTGTTGCTGTGACTATTTGCTTTGTCATCAGATTTAGGTAAATTTGAATTTATCATCGTATTTTTCACGTTCGGCGTGTTTCCCTGTCGAGAAGTTATTGTGACAGAACGAATGGCTTCAATATGCTGCGCAATTTTGAAGTTCTACAGTAAATTCGCCGTTCACCATATCGAGATATTTTCTATACATTGATCAGGCTTACCTGTATCCATGTATTCTTTCATTGCCAGAGCTTTAACCCAGTATCGTGGTAATACCCTCGGACTGGTTACCCAGGTATAAAACACGGCGCCATCGGTTGTGATTGGAACACGGAGCGTTTATTTGTATAGGAGAACGAAAGTAAAGGCATATCTGTATATATTGTTTCAAGAAATCTAGTAATCAAGTTGAACACATAAATGTGTGAAAAGAATTGACATTACTGCATCCTGTTGGGCGGACGGTGTTGATTGGCCGGGAGTCCTGTGCACCTGAGTGAGCCAAGTGTTTCTAAGCAAATTGATAAGACATGAGGGGTGCATACTGCTCGGTAATTTGGTTAAGTACCAGCATTAACAACAGGCTAAACATAATATGTAGTGTGCCGCATCTTTTCTTGTTAATTGGCCAATATCCGGGAACACGTAACTGGCTCTGAAAGAGCTCAGCCATGCCTTTCGTTTTTCGAATTACTGTCCAAACGGCACACAGAAACGATGGAGCGGCAGAAAAATATCGAACGCGATTCTGTCTAATGTTTTGGCCTAGGTTGATGCTGGTGTTTCATCAAGATTACGTATCACTTAGAGCATAGCCGGATTTGATGAATAAATCTAAGCCAGTTGTACAATAAATATGTCTCTCACAGGGCTCACAGTGATAAATAATACTGTCACATTGCATGAAGTATTAGTTATCTGAAATTCCTCTGTTGAAGGACAAAGTCGCATGGCGGCCCAACTCAAGGGAAAACGAATAAAAGAATGGCTAGCTATGTGAATACCAACGCAATGAATCACTCAGTCGATGAAATCAACGAAGATCGTGAGAACCCACATGACTACGAAAACACAGAACCCAACTTCAAGCAACCCGACTACGTGACGATTGTTCCAGATGATGGTTTGAATCATGCACTGTATTATAACACTCCACAGTTTAGTCCAGAGACTGATTATTTACATCCTGTAGAGAGTGGATCACCCAGAAATTCTCCTCCAAATGCTGGAATGTACGAATATTTAACTCGAAATAATGATGAGGGTGGAACTGTCAACACCAACTACGAGACTTTGAAAACTTAACCTTCATGGTAAAACCGGACCAATCTAATAAACATGATTGACACTTGTTATCCTGTAGATACGATCTGATCATGTCAGCTATTATGTTAATTAAGATGCTAGTTTTGATAGAGGAAGATGTTGTACGGGCGATATATTTTACCTACGGACATACATGAAAAAATAATGTAAATCCTAGTAGTAAAGTGAATGTACTGGATGTGCTAATATCTGGTTCATCACTGAATAGAGTATGATACTACTTGAAAAGGAATTAGCTTTGTCTGATTTCATATATCTGTGCCGGTGCGCAGGTTGTCGTCTTGTAATTAACAGTACAGCAGTAGAAAAAAAAATATATATTGTTTATCCTTTTGTCCATTTGCGCAAACTGTGCAATACAGATTGATAGCTATTATGAATATCAAGTTAACCAACAACTGCCAACAGCAGACGAATGAACAAGGCCTACTGAGTAAACCGGGTTTATGTGAGTGTTGTTAGTTCTCCGTTCCCAAATTGTGCAACCCACAATCTTGAAATGTATATTATGATAACATTGTGATGATGATGATGATGATAAAAAGTTAATTTTTGAACATCGAGCTGAAATTAGTTGAGGGATTATGATTCTAAACGAATTCTTCATGCACCAAAAACAAATCGACGAGAAACATACAACGAAATCAGCTCGAACTGGTTGCAATGGTGTACATGTATGTTGCTTCATTGGAGTGAGTGAGTGAATAGATTTAATGTCGCTTTCCACATTTTGTTCACCTATATATCACGACGGGGAAGGGAAGGGATGGAAGGGAGGGGGAGGGGCGGGGTAACTACTTGCGCATTCCACCTCATTTCGAACAGATAATCAACACCCTATCTAAACAAACTATAAATACTGTACATTGATGTTCTGCCATCAATACAATGCGTTTACCAGGGTGTTATTCTTCCTTCGCTTCATCCAAACTACTTTACAAGCACCGAAACTTATAAATCTGGATCGAAATTCCTCTCGATCTCAACTATAAGTTTACAGTTTGAGACTGAAAAGCCCGCTCTGCACCATCTCGCTGCCATTATATTTTCGCTATCTCCATACGCCATTCAGTTAAATAGTTAATTATCATTTTGTACACTTGTCTATTCTGTTTTTATATTGATATCCATATGACATTGCCGCTAGTCGAACAAAAAAAAGGTTATTTATTTGTACAATACCAAATCTGGTGAATAAAGATTCAATTCAATGGATCTCCTATGACAAATCTTTTTCATCTACAGCTTCATCGCAAAAAACGCCGAGTTTCCCCAATACCACAATCTGGACAAAGAAATCTGATGTTGACAACAAAAACCTTACGAAATCATCGTCCTTCTACATGTGTAATCTTTTCAGCCGTGGCCGTATTAGGTTGTTATCGCTAAACATTTTGGTCAAATTTACAGTTTTGAAGTCAGACACCAGCCCCCGCGGTCACCAAATTCAAAGATGACATATCCGAAACGCTTAATCGTTTAACTATAATTCAAGGGTTGTTCAGGCTCTTCTCCAAAAGCAGTTGCTGTTAGTTTTCCGAACAGGATGTAACAAGTATTTTTATTGATGGGTTGCAAAATCTTACGACTAGAGGCCAGAAAAACGGAAAGACGGAGTATCAAGAATCACAAAATTACTACAATGTGATTGCAAACAATTTTTACATTCGAAATGATTGCCAAAGTTATTCCGAGCTAAATCACTTTGCATTGATGTTCCCAGAAATTTACATCTTAGTCCATGAGCCAGACTCCAAAATTTCATCAATTGGTACCACCTGGGGTGGAAAATTCTCATTATGTTTTTTTGAAAGTCCTATATCCTTAGATGCAAAACAACTTTAAAAGCAAGCCGGAACTCACAGCTTAGTGGTAGTAATCACCTCTTAAAGACGGACACCCGAGTCCAATCTGAGGGACCAGATTTTGGGGTAGGGGAAATATAAAGTTGAATAACTTTGCAAGTAATGGTGATATAACGGCATTTGGCCACTCGAAATGTTGGTAATCTGATCTTCTATACGTTGGTATCTGTTATATGCTAATATGTCAGTTATGTAGGTCACCAGAGGTCGAAAAGTCTCAAAATCTGACCCCTGTCTAAAACGTGATCACCTGTAGGAAAACTCGCTGAGATACCACACCAATGGGACTTCCTTAACCTAAATGGGTTTAAATGGAAGCCAAGAAGTACCCAAGTCTATAATAAGTCTAAACAAATGGAGTTTATTATTATTTAGACTTTGGCACAGAACTGTTTTGACGCATTTTCAAAAATGGTCTTCTTATTGCGCTAAAAACAGGCAAAATTGTATGAATTTGGACAGCTTGAAATTAGTTGCATATTTTGACAAGTAACTACTCCAAATGCTAATGGCCATGTCTTAGGTCTATTCAGGGATTAGTTAAGCTACATTTTGAGGTAATTAGGTCACCTGAGGTCAAGGTCAAAGATTGTCAATTATTAATTTTCTACATTTTTACTTGGGCCTTCCTTATTACAATTAGTGCTGCAGCATGGTCCCCAAAACTGGATTATTTTCCGAGTAACCCAAACCGGCATTCTACCAAAGGTCATCATGTACCAAACTGATCGTTATGGTACCAGGATTAAGGAAACGCATGACGCCAAGCTTGGATACAATTACAAACCAAGTTGTGACCTATTTTCCAGGGGGGGACATCAACCGTTCTTGAATGTAACTGTACTATAAATTTTGGCTGCTGATAACCTACTCTGTTGTTATGATTTTTGTGCTACAGGTTAGAGAAGCATACCCAATATATGTTTATAAGCTTCCCCAGAATGGCTGACCACCCTCCAAGAAGAGCGGGTGACGTTAGAAAAAGGTATTGCGGGAGGGGATGATTCGGCAATGTTTATTACACAATAAGGAATGGACCTACTTCCATCGGAAAAGTGTACATTATGATGAGGAAGAGTACGGATTCTCAATGGTATGTATACGTCTTTGCCACACAGATGCCCATCCGCCAGGTGGTGCATTCCTTATCAGCTTCTTGTCATTCTTCCTGTTTATTACAGGAATCAACGTTAGTATCAGAATGGCGGAATTCAGTGTTGCTGTCCCTAACAAGAAGGCCAGATTGGACATGTTTGACGTAGAATCCTGCATATTTTGTTCTGCGTTTTTCTCAAGGAAGAATCCACCTGTCCTTCCTGACACGAGGAAGCTGTAATCGTTATTTTCAGCCTGCAATCAACGCCAGGATGAAACTGGACAAGTCCTACTCGAGAATAAAACAAACATCCCAGCAAACATGACATCGTCGGCCCGCTGTCGGCCTCCGGGCGGCGATGAGTGGCTACGAGCGGCCCGATTTTCCAACAGCGGCCCTCCAGCGGTATGACGTTGCCGGGGAAAAGTAAGTGGTTCCCTATGACAGTTTTTCTTTGCATTCGGGAACCATGCAAAATATAATTTTAATTCCCGAAATAGTTATTGTAAATGAGCATCAAATATATATTGATAATAAATAAGTAATGTTGGTTGATATTTTACTTCAGTTAATATGGCATTCAGTCAGTCATATTGGACCAAAAGAAGGAAAATTGTAGCAAAAGTGTCAGAGCACCTGCACTACATTCACACAGCTAATGATTCACATGAGATTGGCATTGACAACTCTAATGCTGCTGCTAGTGATACTGGTACAAGTACATCACCATTGTCTAATTCATCAGATACACAACAGCCAATTGATCATGATGTTGACCCTGCCATGCTTGAGCCAGGAAATAATAACCATACCAATCAATTTGAAAACACTACCACAGGAGAGGTACAGTTAGCAGATAATCCTGCAGGGGATAACATTATTGCCCCACCTGAACAAGTAAATTTTGATACTGATCAACTTGAAATCGCAGACACGGGGGCTGAATATGAATATTTTGATCATGTTCATGGAGCAGCTCATCTCAGTGATCAAACTGAAAGTGACAGTGATGTGGACAGCACTCTTGGTGATGGTGACCATTTTGATAAGGAAGCAGAGCTATCCAATCAACTAGCTGAATGGGCTTCCAAATTTCAAATTCCGCAAACTGCTATTTCTTCTCTCCTGCAAATCTTGCGTGAGATTCATCCTAATCTCCCAAAAGACCCCAGAACACTACTGCACACAGCAACAAAATACGTTGTCAATGATATTGCTGGGGGTTCATATCATCACTTTGGCATCCATCATGGTTTATCCAAAGCACTGCCTTCTATAGATGCAGCTTATGCTGATACACAGATTCTCTTCATGCAAGTAAACATTGATGGCCTCCCCCTATTCAAAAGTTCCAAGACTCAATTCTGCCCCATATTGGGTAGAATTATCGACCCCTTCGTAACTGAGCCTTTCATCATTGGTCTTTATTGTGGCAATAAAAAGCCTGGAAATGTTGCAAACTATCTTGAGGAATTTGTAACTGAAATGCAATCACTACAGCTGAATGGGCTTCAACTTGAAGGTTTTAATGGTCTTTTGGATGTGAAAATAGCATGCATAGTGTGTGATGCACCTGCTCGTGCTTTTGTCAAGCAGATCAAAGGGCACAGTGGGTACTATGGTTGCGACAAATGCACTCAAAGGGGGGGTATGGGTAGGGAAAATGACATTTCCTAGTATCGATTCCCCTTTAAGAACAGATATCCAGTTTGATGAGATGACCGATGAATTTCACCACAATGGACCTTCTCCCTTGAAGGATATCTGAGGTCTTGGAATGGTAACTCAGTTTACACTGGACTTCATGCATCTTGTTTGCCTTGGAGTTGTAAAACGCCTAATCTGGCTGTGGATGAAAGGTCCCATTGTCAACCAATGTAGAATAGGAGCAAATGTAATAAACCTCATATCAGATAATTTACTGATGTTTCGAAGTTCTTGCCTCGGGAGTTTGCTAGGAAATCCAGATCACTGCTTGAAATGGACAAGTGGAAAGCCACAGAATTTAGACAATTTTTGCTATACACTGGGCCTGTTGCACTCAAAGATAAATTGTCTTCTGGAAATTACAAGAATTTTTTCCTGCTCTTCGTTGCAATATATTGTCTAGCAAGCCCAGTCTATTGTAGATCACATTGTGACTATGCACATGATATTTTGTGTCTGTTCATTGAACAGTTTGGGACCTTTATGGGAAAGATATGCTGGCATACAATGTACATGGCCTTGTGCATCTGGCTGAGAAGGTTAGAAGATTTGGTTCATTGGACTCCTTTTCTACATTTCCTTTTGAAAGTTTCTTGGGTAGAATTAAAAAAATGATTCGCAAACCCAATTTCCCAATTCAGCAAATTATTCGGAGGCTGTCGGAAAGGAAAGTTGTATCAAGTTCCCAGAATTGCACACAGATGGGTGTTCCCAAAAGAAAACATCATCAGGGTCCCCTTCCAATGGAATTTCGCAATTGTAAACAGTTTAAAGAAATTACGTATGAAAATCTGTATTTCTCTACAGCCCAAGGTGATAACTGTATTCAAGTTGGTTCTAGATATGGTCTCATCAGAAATGTTTTGTCGTCCGATCTCACCACGGAAATCATTTTATTGTTTGAGCCATTCAGGAAGTGGACAAATTTCTTCTCGCATCCTCTAGATTCATCAGATCTTGGAATTTTGAGAGTATCTCAACTTAGTGGCAGGGTAGAAAGAGTAAATCTGTCTGACGTGGCATGCAAATATGTCATGTTGCCATTCCAGGAGGAATTTGTTATCATTCCACTACTCCATCAGTTTCTTTGAATATATGAAATGATCAAGAGTTTTTTATTCTAATTTGAAACTTTCTATAGGTTGAATGATTAACATATTGCTATATTTGATTTTGATTCTAGAAAAATCCTGTAAGATTTGACTTTTTTGGTCAATGTTTAAATTGATTGCATGCAGGGTGTTTGCAAGGATTCAAAAACTGTCGAAAATCCCATTTTCTCCCTAGGAGATGGTACGATAGATTTTGGCCTATAGGTGGTGCGGTTAAAATCGAAAAAATAAGATGTCCTAAAAATAATTGGTTTTAATGTATCGACAAGAGAAAGTATATGTACACAATATGTGAAAGCTCTTGCTCAACTGCGTTATGATTATAGTTATTACATGAAATTGAAATCTGCAGCATGTGCTATTTCGTCATGTTCATGCAAGAAGGTTCTAAAATCAAGTCCAGGACCCCTTGGATTAAAAATATTTTCCAGCAGTTGGTGGAGATATAATACCACCACCCATAATTACGAAGTTGCCGCAAAACAAGAGTGTTTGGGGGGGGTTGGACGGTGATATTACAGTGAAGTGTCGAAATATGGGGTCTCTATATATAACCCCATGCTTTATATAAATCCACATCAAGGTGAGAAACGGACTTTGGGTGAGTCGAGAAATAAGCGGTTTATCGCCAAACAAAATACATCAGCATATTCTACAAGTATCACTTTATATATTTCCGTCGTCAAATTAGTAAATTTGTGCAATTTTTTACCTTTGCTGGGCGATTCAAAATCCAACCAGACTGTCCATCCATCTATGAACAGCCCGATTATGGCGGGCTTCGTTCTCAATTCTGATTGGTCAATCGCGACAGCTGATCAGTGCGTGACCTCTCTTGCTGGAGGCGTGTCGCGACTGACCAATCAGAATTGAGAACGAAGCCTGCCATAATCTAACTGTTCCTAGATAGACGGACAGTTACGTTGGATTTTGAATCGCCCAGCAAAGGTAAAAAATGCACAAATTTACTTATTTGAAGACAGAAATATATAAAGTGATACTTGTAGAATATGCTGATGTATTTTGTTTGGCGATAAACCGTTTATTTCTCGATTCACCCAAAGTCCGTTTCTCACCTGGATGTGGATTTATATAAAGCATGGGGTTATATATACTAGGGACCCCATATTTCGACACTTCACCGTAATACCACCGTCCACACCCCCCCCCCCCCCAAAACTCTTGTTTTGCGGGCCTGTGCTATAAGCATAACACACTCAAGCTAGAACGTTCACATATTGTGTACATATATTTTCTCTTGTCATTACATTAAAACACAATTTTTTATGACATTTTATTTTTTGCAATTTCAACTACACCATGTATAGGCCAAAATGTCGCCTTAACTTACCATCTCCTTAGCTGTCCACTTTCTGTTTTCTCCTATCTCTCCCGTGTTAAATTTTCCAACTTTGCCTGTCCAAATGTGGGTATCTGTCTAACACCACGATTGCATGGGAGCACATTGCTTTGTGTATTTCAAAAACAGATTTCTGAATTTCTTATTCTTTCGATATTTAATCAATACACCTTCTGGGTTCAGTTAAGAGACCAAATCATAAATAGTATTGATGTTTTCCACCACTGTATCATAAAAGGAATAAGGATGGGTCAGTAGGAAGGTTAATTAACTTGGCTATCTTAGATCCATATTTTTTTTAACTTTGAGCTGGGTGAAGTTGCCTCTTACTTTAACATTCTAAATTTCAAAGGTCATGTATGTGGTTGCTGAGTTTCTGGATAGTAAGGAAGTTGCAGTTGTACCTCTGGCATGGCTAGTAGGTACAAGTTGTGCTGTCTGGCCCGCATATCCATCCAATCGACTGAATCAAGCTGTCAAGTGCAAAGAAGTTCCCTTGGATACATGGAAACGTTACTCTGTCCGAGTATTATACAAGTCTGGTAAGTTGTGACTATATTTTGTCAATTATGTTGATCCAAAATCTTGATTTCAAATGATATTTTAAACTTGTTCAAGTTTAGTCTCATTCTCTATCATTCTGTTACGAAGAATCAAAATGTGATGTCCACAGCAAGTTTTCCAATATTCTGTATATCCATCAATTGGGGCAGGTACTGTTTCGAACTGTGTATGCTATTTCCTATGAGAAGACTTTGTACTTTTAAAAATAAAATATTAAATTTTAATATTTTGGCTCTTAACTCTATCAGGTCCCCCCCCCCCCTCACTTTGACACTGCACGAAAAGGATCGCACTACATGCATCATGATTTTTTTCTAGTATACAGGCCTTCTTTAAACATGTGTTATAGGTGGAACTTTTTTTCTTCCAGAATCGTATGATAAAGCCAGGCAGAAATTGGTACTTGCAGAGGATATGAGTGATTTACAGACCACAGAAGCAAATGAAGGGGAAGATGAGGGTTGTAATGGCACACGCCATTCTAAAAGAAGAAAACGGTTGGTTCCAGATTAGTTGATGATTATTGATAGTTGCCTGGAAAAAGTTGAAAAGAGTTTGCTTATGATAATCCTACCTAGGCTACCCATCATAAAGATCCTTCTCCAAAACTTTTATTGGGCAGATTTTTTTTATTGGTGGTTTAACACAAAATTAAGATATTGCCCAAACATTTACTCCACCATGATAAAAAAAATTATTTGAAGGTCTTGTCACAATCATGACCCAATCGTCCAAGGAGGGTCTGAATTAAGCCTAGCCGGAAGTCTGAGAGCTGAATACTATTAAATACTGCTTTTTCCCGACTGTAAAGCCATACCATAATTCAGCCATGGTGAATTTGTGTTATATATATGATGGCACGAAACAAAAATCGTGATTGAAGTCCGGGTGTTACTGAAATCAATGTCTTTGATTTTATTTTCTTCATGTTCTTTGATCGATCTTCAAGTTAATAAGTTTAAATGTAAGGGTGCTCTGGACGAATAACTAAATATATATTTCTTCCATAAAACAAGGTCCCCTCAGAGGTATAGTGATAGTGATGATGGTGAGGACTCATGTGAAAGGAGGCCTGCTCTAGTTGGATCGAAGCTTCAGCAACCAGTGGCTCGAAAGTTACCAATGCCGCCTCCGGTAAGCAAGAACCCGAGCCTTGGACATGGAAATGACAGATTCACAGTTACCAGAAGTGAATCCACTTCTGCAGTTACACAATCCACCGGTCGTGCCAGTGGTAAGTTTATTCGAAATATCAAATCCAGCTGAATATCTGACAGTAATTATGGCATTTGTCAATTCTGAAATATTTAGTGTATGTGAAAAGTTCATTATTTCAAAATGACTAACCCTGGGTCTGTTAAATATTGAAATTAGTTTTCACTTCACCTTTACTACGACTCAATATTTTACTTGATCAATAAAGTGAGAAAGACATGAATATATCATCAATTTCTTTAGTAATTCAAATAATTATTAATCATTCCTCTGGACACATCATCGATCATCCCCAAATATACAGGTTGTTATTCAGTGTCAGATTAGCCACATTTCTACCAGGCCTATTAATTTTACCAAAAGTAAATGAAAAGGAAAGGGGTTTTTGAAATCAATGTTTTACTCCTGATTTAATCGAGTAATTTGTATGCATCTTTTTCAGAAGAATGGAGCCCATGTTCAAATCTAGACCCAGAGTCGTGGGAGAATGGTGAGTTTAAGCAAGATGTACCTTCTCAGATAACTATATGTTGCTTTGATTGGCTTGGGTACAACTTAAATAGCAGCCCCCAAGTTGGTGAGCAGCATTAGTTTTGTACCATATCTGTTGCCAAGAAAGTGGAATTAATATCCTCTACCATGATGGCTGTAGATGGATAGTCACACATGTCCAGCTAATCATATCGTAGTTAGCTATATCATTGCTATATGGCTGAACACTAACTCACTCACACTATTTAAATGGCAAAGTTGTCAATTTTCTAAATATGCCTATGACATTATTCTATTTCTTGGTATCTTGCTAACTTTGGAATCAGGGGAGACTACTCATGCTACAGCTACTGGTTTTATAATGTGTGCTAACATGAACCCCAACTTGATATTTTACATAACGATTCAACCCGGTTCCAAGGTAGCTCCTCACCAAACATCAGATCATCAACTTCTGAGTTCCCAATGATTCGCAGGTTTTTTTAATAGTCTACTGATCGATATCCCCAGAAATGTATATTTTTAGTTGTGTATCTTGCTTCGATGCTTAAATTGAGCATTCAACCAGCTCTTATGCTCATGCCTTCAGTGTTGTTCTCGTATCATTTCGTTGCCAACTTTAGCATCAGGGGAGACTACTCAGGCTATAGTTCTTGTGTTTTCACAAAATGAAAACAATATGCTGAAATCTAGTTTCTCTTAAATTTAGCACCAGGCAGACCATCTACAAATCCAGCACGAGTCCGGCCATCTGCATCTCCAAATAGGCCTACCGAGCCAGGCAGACCATCATGGCCTCGAAGTTCAGAATCTGGCACACAGCTCTCAAGTTCAGGGGTGCCAAACAGAGAGTTCCAAAGTCCAGGGGTGTCAGGCAGACAGTCTCAAAGCCCCAGTGTGCCAGGCAGACAGTCCCAAAGTCTCGGAGTGCCAGACAGACCATCCCCAAGTCCAGGGGCGCCAGGCAGACAGTCCTCAAGTCCAGGAGCGCCAAGCAGACAGTCCCCAAGTCTAGCGTCGGGCAGACAATATCTATGTTCAGCATCAGGCAGACTTGGTCAGGTCGGTTCCAGGTCACTGGTGGATCGTAAGTTGATACAGTTTTGTCCATTTATAAAATAATGAGAGGCTTGCACAATAGGACCAGAAGCTAAACCGGAAGGGCCAGTTCTGTCAGTTTATTGGCTATCATGCACCAAATTTGACAAACAGGAAGTGACAATCACAGAATCTGATTGGAAAATTAATTTTTACAAAAAAAATCTTGTAAATTGGTGATTCTGTATCTGGATGCATTCTGACATTTTGATCAGAAAATATCTGATTGGATGCTTAACTTCGCCGGCTATTCGATGCCCATACATTCAAATTTTGAACTTATATTTGTGGCAGCCTTCCTCTTGGATTTCCCCATCAGGAGTTCATAGGAAAGATGACATGAATTATTTGTCCTGCTATAAGATGGGACAATAATATCAAAGTGGTCCACGTTTAACAAGCACAGGATTAATCTGATGTATCTTTTAATTTCAGCAAGAGATGTTCGATTATTCTCAACTATGGAAGAGTTTCGCTCAGAATTGGTCACCATAAAATCTATGGTGAGCACAATACTCAGGCGCCAGCGGCGGAACCAGTCAACGGAGGACAGTCAGCAGCTACCAGAAGACATCCGTTTCCCACTGAATGACCAAGGGGAGGTTAATCTTCTGGAACATAAACTTGGTGATCCAGATATTGAGAGGAATTTGGTAAGCCAATAATACACAAAAACATCTCTGTATGTATCGGTTGATTTAGGCCATACTACACATAATAAATATGGGGACTAGATAACTGAAAATATTGTCTGCTCCTGTAGTGTACTGAACTGATAATCATCTCGTCTCAAATCACTGTTGTACCAGACTGTTGTTCTTATTGGTCTTGTGAGTCTTCCACAACGTTATGCCATGTTTTCTGGCCCTGGCACAGCTATGTGTGGAGCTTGTCTGATCTACCTTAGATTGATAGGTAACATCAGTTACTGTCTTAACGGATAACAAAACAGCCAATCACCGCAGACTTAACAAATTACTGCTCTGGTTAGATACAGTGATAAAAGTTATTATATGGGTACATGTATTTAGATTTATTCTTATCACATAAGATCTGCCCTGGTTAGGCACTTGCAGGAGAGATGGCCCCGCTGCCAAGTATATGTCAGTGGCAATTTGGCTGATACACCATAGATTTATGGGAGATGATCATAATCAAATTGGTTTCCTACCTAGAATTGTAACCTGGGAACTGATATATGACAGACACGGCACACATTTTTGGCAAGACTTTGTTTATTACTTTACTTTATGTACACATTAAGAATTCCATTTGTTTTTCAACTCTATTAAACTGAATAAAGTAAGCAGATTAGTTCCATGATAATGATATTCTTTCCAATCTATTTATCCAGCTCAGCCATTTGGCAGTAATTGGAGGAACCAATGTAGAGGATGTCGTACGCCACCTCCTCAGACATACCATATCCAATCCACTGGCCACGAAATTCAACTGGCAAGGCAAAGGGGAAAAGAGGGCATTCAGAGATCTGCGACTGAGGGATGTGTTGACGAGTGAGTTTTATTCAGATTTGTCAACAGGTCTTTTGCAAAATATGGGTCTTTCAGCGAACCTCAGATTGAATTATATGGATGTAATGTTGTTCTAATGTCAATTAGTTTTTCAAGTGAATGCAACTAGTCCTAAAGGTTTTGCTCATTTCTTTTGGAACTTGGAACTGTACAGATTATCGTGACCATGAGAAGATGTGCATCAGATATTTCAACTTTGCATTTTCTTTTTTTTCTGGGGTTATGCCCCTTTATCAATGTAAATATTCTTGTGAAAGCAACTTTGTCTAAGTTTTCATCAGATTTTAAAATTTGGTACACATTGTCATCCAGACATAAGTCTTCCACTTTTAGGAGAGTGGTCACTCCCGCTCGCCATAACTTCTCAATTTTTCTTTTCTCCAAAAGAGCTTTCAATCACTCCCCTCAAACTGTCAATGCAACGGAGAGTGATACTGGACAGAGTGATCACTCATGCAAAACAATTAAGAGAGTGTTAAACAGCTCTCGCAGATTTTACAAGCACGAGAGGCTGCATAAACATGTGCATGCAACTATTTCGACTTGTTGACTTGTTTTTGTTTGAATACTCAGAAGTTTGTTTGATCGTCGCTATATCGCTGAAATATTGCAGATTGTGACTTTAAACATTTATTTTCTGGAGTTATGCCCCTTTTACATTGGAAATCATTTCAAGTTTTAAGTCGATTCTTTTCAACTTGATAGACTTCATTTCTATGAGAAAATGTGCTTCCGTAAGACTGCTCAAGACTTTTATCAAGAGTTATGTCCCTTTATTACTGAATATCTTCCCTATTTGGTTTATTTTTAAGAATGTGTCCATGTTAGAATGTCATTTTAGTGGGCTCACGTTCTGATTTATTGCCCTTTTACTGCTAAAATTGGCCATGGGTGCAGTATTACTAGTATCTTCATCGTGTACGGTACATTGCCTGTTCATCAGTGGTTTTACCCCTCATTTAATTTCAACCCAGGGCTATTGTCGTCATCATGTTTGCCCACCTGTCCGTCCGCCCATATATACATTATCTGCAGAACCGTGTCAGATACAACTGCCAAATTTTGCCACTTATTTACCTGTGGTCTGAACTCCTATGTAAACTGAGTTGCCTCGACTCATATTTTTCAGAGATCTGCCCCTTTTCAGACCCAATTTTTGGTAACTATCTCTATCAAAAATGAGTCGCCTCAAACCATATTTTACAGTTATGACCCTGTTTAGAGATAATCTGTACCTAATTTTAGGATATATTTTTCATTCACCACATTATCTGTAGAACTATATTAGGTACGTACAGCCGCCAAACTTGGGAAGCCTAGTTATCAACTTTTAAGTGTTGATGCCTATTCTCAAATTTTGGCATATCCTGATTTGGACAGAACTTTAAACTAAGGCCCTGTGCATTTCATGATATGTTCTTATTCTATACACCAACATCATAAAAGGGCATGAGTGGATCTATATGTTAAGATTTTTCATACATGTATATTCCTTTTGTTTTTCAGAAGCCGTTCGATGCAACTTTGAAACAAAAGATACCACAAATTCTGCTGTCGAAAAAGTGATTAAAGAATGGTTCAGGACTGCCGCGGACCGAGATGGTGGCAGGAAGAGGCGTGCACTTGCACTACAACAGTTACATGTGGATAGTGAATAAATAAGTTCATGAACTTGTGCTGAGTTAATTTTGCTGTTGCCGTTTCATATATGGCTGAAATATTGCTGAACGCGACGTTAAACTGTAATGCTCTCTCAATTACCCGAAGTTACCCAATATTCTCTCACAAATGTTGGAAAATAAAGACAACCCATTTTTGAAAATTAGCTTTTTTTACTTTATTTAGGTTGAAAAACTACTTTGCTGGCTTAGCATATTCAATTTAAGTAAAATAGAAGGGAAACGGGATTGTTTGCCATAATAGGAGTTAATATGAAATCTGCACCACCAATATTCAAAATTTCAGCATACCAGGTATCTGTGTTCATGAGGGGATAGAGCCTTTACCAATATAGGATAATATACACAGAAATAGTGTAATAATCAATAATTTTCAGTGGTTCTGCAGCATTTATTAAACCTGCTGTACAGATGGCGGGCTAATGGCGGGTCAGTGTAGGTTGATAATGTTTTGCCATCGTAGGGCCGCCATCGAGCCGATGAGCAAACCTTCCATCGGGCCTATGTTGGTTGCCGAGGTCGGGCCGATAAATTTCACGATGTCCGACCGATGTCGGCCCATCATCACTTTGTTGGGTGGGATCCTCGATGGAGTGAAAACATTTAGATATCACAGAGATTGTAGGTCGAGATATTGCAGTCGGCACCACATACAGAGATTAACTAGAGCATAGTCTGAGGGATGCACACATTTGATCAAAATGATCAGTAAGGCTGCTTACAAGATAACCCCCGTAAGACATCGATACATTTTGGTAGTTAACGTTTCACGAGTAAGTTGAATGGGATTGCATCGGGAGGCGGTGGAAAGCATGTAAGCATGCTTAAAAGATACCCCCCGGATGCACATTTGATAGAAATTGACAAATATTTGTAGTGGAATATAAGTATACATGTTCTAGTAGTTTACGGGTAAGTTCATTTAGATTGCATTTGGTGACGGAACGGTATGTAACTAGTTGACAATGAGACCTCACTCGGTCACGATTGTGGTCAACGGATTGTCTACGCATGTTATGCTCTGGACACGAAATGTTACGAACCAACTGAGACAATTCTGCCCATAGATGGCGCCACCTGTAGATGCACACGCGTCAAATGCAATCCCAAGCAAGGTCTCATGGTATGATAGCTACATACAAAATTTGAGAAGAATCCAACTAGCTGCTGTCAAGTTATGCTCTGGAAATGAAATGTTATGGACCGACAAGGAAGTTTTGACCCTAGGTGGTGCCACCTGTAGACACACATGCACCAAACGCAATCCCAAGCGAGGTCTCATGGTATGGTAGCTGAGAACCAAATTAAGAGAGGAATCTAAGTAGCGGTTGTCAAGTTATGCTCCGGAAACGGGGGGGGGGGGGGGGGGTATAATTAAGCAGAGGGACAATGGAAGCAATAGTTCATCGGCTGCTTCTACCAACTGTAATCCTGGAGATGATACTGCTGTTATCAGAAGATCACAATTGTCGAAATCTGCATTTGCCTGGAAAAGCACTTGCTTTATTTGCGGCATGCGCTGTTTTTCTTCTCACAAATATTCAGCAAGCAATGCTAACTGGTCCCTGGTAGCAACAGTCGTAGACGACACGTGTGATAATATCTACACAAAGGTTGTAGATGCTGCAGTAAAGCAATGAGACTTTCAAATGCTTCAACGTCTTCGTGGTGCTGGACCAGATCTAGTAGCTACAGACACTGAACATGTTTTATGTAAGTTGCTGCCCCTAAAACAGTAACCGAGATATGGGCTGGTCAAGCATATATTGATCTTAACCATAAAGGGTCATAACTCAGGAAAATTTAAAGAAATCTGCCAAGAAGCCTGGCATTGCACATCTGCAAGGTACTTAGCGGCTTCCATGATATGTCGAAGTTTCCATCAAATAGTAGCCGACATATCGTGCGGAAAAACTGAACCTTAAGTTACAAGCCTACATTGTAATCATGCTAAATACAAGAAATGTCTTTCCCGAATCCAAAATAATCAACCGAATTGTAGTGATCCTGCATTCATAACCGATTGCTTTGGATAAAACTTCTATAGATAATATGAAAAAGCCAGTTGCCACCTTGTTAAATCGCGTTTGTGATGTTGGAGGTCAGAATTGCTGCTCAACTCACATAAAGCTGTATCATCCATATCTTCGCCATCAGTTTTCAACCCATCTCGTAAAACTCTTCGATATCACTCGTAAAGACGCCTAACTTCCAGGCCGCATTGGGCTCATTTAAAATCTACCTGACCTGGAGGGAAGGGAGGGGTCACTGTAGATGTCTGGCGTCATCCTATTCGACCTGGCCTAAATCAAGTACAGGCCATGCTGTACAATCAATTGAGCTATCTGTGCAGGGGAGACAACTCTTACCTACTCTGCTTCTCTGCCTGAACATCTCCATAACAGACTGTAATAAAAACTGTACTACTCATAAAATACATTATTGTTCACAATAATTTTTATATGCATGAATTCCATTGTGGTGTCATTTCGAATTTTGTTCTTGACAAGTGTTCATTTTTGTGAAATTTCTTCACTCCAATATTTCAAATTAGTCAAATCCATGCAAGTATAATATATGTGCGTGACACATTGGGAATAATGGAATATCACCAGCTCAGCAAGGGACGACCATTTAACCTTTCTAATCTGAGAAATCTTCACTTCCCGTTTGACTTGATAGAATTTCCCTGCCTCATGTCTTATCAGTTAAATCCCTTTATGAGTACACTGACATGATCTTTTTTTCACGACTTGCTTGTTTTTCAGACAGACAAAGTTGCATCTCGTGTGGACCATATGTGAACTTCTTTTCTAACGTCAGATTCCCCAGTGAGAAGATAAATTCGTAAAAAAAATGTATAATAGAACTTGCATAAAGTGAGTCGAATGTCGTCGGGTTTTGCTTACGTTAACTTTGCAATGGAAGATTTTCACTTGACCATACAGATTGATGAAGGTACTGATTGCCATCTTTTATGTGAATCATGCGTGAATTTGTTATGAAAATCGAATGAGATGCATGCGCGGGATGTCTCACGTGCGGTTCATCCATCAAGCGTGTATCTTTTGTCACCCATGTGACATATGAATCACACGAGTGATACAAATGATTCTTCTCGTATATCATTCACCCATGATACATCAGTGAGAAGTTACGTAATGTACGTTACGATGGAACTCGAACAGTAAAATGATAATTAAATGCTGGGAAAAAATATTTACATGTACTTAAAAAATATCTCAAATTCAGATTTAAAAAAAAAGAATATATAATACATATATCATAATCTTTATCAGAATTTTTACCCTAAATGAACCCTTGACTCTTTTTAACGCAGTTCTTTGATTTGTTTAACCACAAACTCAGTTTAAGACACTGACGATACGCATATGAAACAATTTACTCCGGAAAAAATCGAAAACAAAAAGTGATTTATGGGGGTCTACTTTCACGATATTTGACCTCTGATCTGAAATTGACCCATTCACCTCATTTTCAAAATAGCAAACCGTTTTTTCGTCAAATGTATAATATATATAGAAACAAGTTATGACAGGGTATCACCCTTTTCCAACGGTTTATTTATTAATAAGCCAAATTTTAGAGCCTTTTCTGAGTGCTGTCTTCTGAGTGCGTGTTTATTGTGTCATAAGCAACGCATCTAGAGCCGATGTTCACTGAGAACATTGTTAGGCGTACCCACAAAAGCGAAAATTCCGAGGCCCTTCTGTACACATAGATGTCTGACCATTTATATTTTATTCTCTCCGTTGCGATTCATTTAATTGTTTGAATCTGTTATACTGCGATAAACACTCGCATGTTAATGTTTGTTTCGTACAAATTTTTCTGTGAGATATAGAACATCTACCCCTTAATGAAGTGCTAGTTCATAGAATACCCCCAGCGCACCCTTCACACTAGAAGTTTCGTTTAATCCAGATGTTTCTTGATAATCATTGAAATATAACAGCCAATATTGATATTTCGACATGACACATGATGCCAATTGGGAATTCATTTGACCCAATATTTGTTGATGAGTATTTCGGATAGTAGGCATGAAAGTCGAAATCCCTATAAATAGACAACATGTTGACATCGAAATGAATGTTGTTCATTGGGGTTGCAATGTTGCATCTTACTATTAAAAAGTAGTTCAACAGTGGAAGGAGGGGTCCAGGTTAATTTATACAATGGGTGATGGACATTATAGAGTTATGAAATTATTTACCTGATCTTTCCTTTCATAGCGAGTGGAATCTGACTGCAAAATCTGCACAGACAGGTGCTTGTTGTCGTATTATGTACGTTTTCTGATCCTAACTTTGAATGCTTTTGTAGATCTGGACGTTTTCTCTGTTGGATTGTGGAGCTTGATATCTCGAGCATATCCATCGTTTATGTTGTTATAGTCAGATAAATGTGATGTGAGTTTTTTTAGCAGAATGAGAAAAGAAAATCTTGGCAATGTTAAATGAATAATATAATATTGTTTTCAATATATTATGTTTATTACTGATATTATCTAACTACCAAATTACAGTCTAACAATGGAACTATGTTTACAACTATATTTACATTCAGTTGCAGAGTGCCAGAAACCACTGATCAGTAATTGAGTACATTCCTTTTATCAGAATACCAATACTAGTAAAACATTTACATAAGTTTACACAAGTAGCACAAAATAATGCAGACTGATAGTTGTTACTCAGTCAAGGACTTCAACGGCTGATTATAAACAATAGATGGTGTAGTGGAAAACCTGGCACCAGAGGTTGAATATACAACGAATAAGAGATAAGCAGTAGAAGCCGCAAGTGATGATAGATGAGTGGCAGTATAATGATTAATACCCTTTGAATGCTTCAGAATGGTAGTGAGCAGGAATTCATGAAAACTTTTCTCATTATTTAATATTTGACATTATTGAAAATATATTTGAAATTATATTGAAAAAATATTATGTGTTCACTTTCTGTGTATAGTTATCATCTTTATCCTCTATAGTTACATGTATGCCCCATTATGTTATTGTAATTGCCGGTTAGATAATATTATAATAAAAAAAATATTTTTCATCAAAAACATCTAGTAGACTTTTCCACCATGTTAGTAACCAAAGACACTGCATTAAAATTAAGTAGGGGTGTGGAAATGTGACGTTAATAATTTGGAGATTATACCTTTCCATCATTTATATTGGTTTATAGATAACGTTAGTTGAGTTGAATAAAATGGGCGCATCTTGACAATTCTTTTGGCGTTTTTCCGCTAATTTTGTCTTGTCTGCAATTCCATATTTACATAAACTTGTCGAGCTACATTAACAAGTGGCTCCACAAATACGCCAACTCGCTCATCGATTAAAGGTAAAATTACATTTCGCATGTGCTCTTTATTTCGAATCGTAATTCGTCACTGTGTTGCCTAACGAATAGTTGGCATCGAGTAACAGGCTTGACGATCCCTTTTCATTCTACTTGGAATTAAGGATTACGGTGTTTCTCGAGAAATATAGTTCCGTGTCCCGTGTATATATCTTCCTGCTTTGCTATTAATAAAATGCACATCTCCGGCTGACGGGATTGGAAATGGGGCGAAATTGGCGGAGGGGGTCCAAAGAGTGAAAAAATTGTCTAGTTTGTCTATAGTTAAACTGCATTCATATTAGGCTTTCTATTTTCTTTAGCTACGCATACTCAATCCAGTCTTGTAACTGGGTATGAATTACAGACAAGCGGATCAACTGTCACAGGTAATCAGAAATTGATTTTACATTTTATTGATCAAGTGAATGTCTCTGATTAACTCACACCTTTTTATGACCTTATATTCTCTATCTCTGAAAATCAACCATGATTCCACAGTATTGAACATAATCCCTTACTACGATTGTTGCCTTCATTTCAGTATTGCCTTGTCTCCCGAGAGGATAGATGGAAAAGAAATAATGTAATATCTAAATGAATGCTGCGTTCTCTGATTGCTGATTACTTGTTTTTATATGTTTATTATTGTTTTTCTTTCTTGTACGGCCAAAATAGTTATTTCACGAGGAGGAGAAAATACAGAGTTGCCAATTCCAACTTCGGACTTAGGTAAGAAGATATGTATATTGTCAATTTTATTTCGTCAAATCTCGTAAGGTATAAAAAAGTTGTATTTCTCCGACTTCACGTCTAATTTCAAGACATCATTCAAAGTCTGGTAACATGTCAATCACATGACGTCACGCACCACGTGCTCTCGTCCTTCTCCAATATGGCTTCACGCCAAAGCAATTATTGATTGACGTTCTTTGCACATAGTTGTCGCCTAATTGAACACGGTGAATTAGGATTTTCGATAATGTAAAAAAAATTAAAAACAAAGCTTATGCGTACCTTCAAAATGTGTGGCATGGGTCATTATCGCCTTTGGCTACGGTTTTCTCACATATTTCGTAGACAGTTCCTCTCGTCTTAAATGAATGGGTTTCTTGTTGGCTTTATCTGTAGTTGCATAATGTGGTTCTCTTGAACACCCGGCTTCCTATTTTACGGCTGAATATTGGATGCTGTCTATGCTTTTTCGATGTGCCTTAGATGCTGATTGGTAGTCGACGGATCCGTGATCTATTTTTGATCTGATGAGAATAACTGGTTGGTCCAGGTGGTATTTCCAAGTTTATGATCAATGATCATTCCCTGGTATTTAGAGACTACACCATCCATGTACAATACCCGCTGTTTTGAGGGTGGAAAAGTTAAACTCCATATATCCGCTCACCAACTGATTGGATCTAGTGTATTTTGCATTATGCTTGTCAGTATTTTTATTGGAGCGTGCGGTTTTTCATGATGTAGCGTCGTCAGCTAAAAGATACTGTTCTACTTTGGACAGTTTTGAATCAATTTCTTTGGATAATTCCTTTATCAAAATATTTTAAAAGGCTGACCTGATCACACTGCCCCGTTAGGTAACGTTATCTAATTGATGGTCTGTGGATATTGTGTTTCCTATGCGAACTTTATCTAATGTTTCTATAGTTTAGGACATTTTAAATCCATTGCTGAATTCTTCCCTTTAAGCCTAGATTTTGAATAGGATAATAAGGCCATCCTGTCTACATCGTCAGCTTTGAGCTGATCTGCCATCACAGCTCCCGGGCCAGCGTATCCAATTCCGCTTAAGCCGGTGCTAGAGGTCGTGTGGATACTTCATAGTCTCCACATGAACATCTACAATAAAAGCGCGGCTGAGATACTAAAGCTACGTCCGAGAATCCACCGTATTCTCGGGTCTGAATGGGAGGTGCCAAGGGAAGCTTTCCTGTGAGTCATATGGTTGCTCTTTAGTCGCCAGACGTCGTCAATTTTTCCCACGTCTTGCATATCGCTCCAATTAGGCATTCTCCTTTCATGGACTCTTAAAGCCTGTGATTCTATTCGTGCAAAAATCGCTTTTTGTTTTGTTTAATAAGTTGATGATTTCCAAGTGATATTCGAGTCTATTAGTTATTATTGTGTCCAATATTTTGCATAGATTTGAGGTGAGAGGGATTGGCCTGTATCACTTTCGATGAAAATAGATGTTTTCCATTTACTTGGGGGTCGTTTAATTCGCTTCAAATTTAGTTCGTGTGGTTTTTTTGCTAGATGCTTAAG